>PTEX01000109.1:322569-344046 GCA_003342815.1 Eudromia elegans
AAAAAAAAAAAAAAAAAACAAACACAAAAAAACATACAATTAAAAAAAGAAATAATAAGAAAACAAAGATTCTAAACTCATTTTGGAATAAAATACAAAACTAAACTAAATTAAATCTTCTGAAGAATTTTCAAACTGCTATATAGAAGTCAGGATGAATTAAACTCAGGCAGTCTGAGGCCAAAATAGCAAAACAAGCAGCAGAAATGCTGATGATGCAGAAGAGAGTGATTTGCAACGTTAAGAAATCTGAATGGTAAATGGAATGATAAATTCCTTTAGGGAAACTCCAGGTCAGACAGTATTCACCTCCAGGAAAGAATGTAGAATAAGATATATTAAAAATGAAGGATATAAAAAGGCTAAGTCTAAGGTCAAATAGAAGGGAAGAGAGTGACAGTCCTATGTCAAAAGAAAAGGCTGAGCCTCAAATCAGGGAGAAGAGAAAGGCAACGCCTGAGATTAAGGAGAAGGATGAAAAAAAGGCCAACCAAACAGGTAAAGAAGAGAAACAGGGGACAGAGGAGAAGGGAAAAAAAACAATCTGAGGAAAAAAAGAGATTAAGGACAAACTTGAAGTCGAAGGAAGAGAATCGAAAGAGATCTTCAAGACCATGCTGAGACATACTGAAATTAAAGATCAGTTTGAACAGCAAGAGCTCCAAATAATAATCCTTGAGCTTGTCAAGGTATAAATTTCAGAGTTTGTAGATAGGGAATCAGATAAACAGAAGACAGAATAATCCACCCAGCGGCATGGAGTTCAGATCATCTATCTATTCAGTCCTCACTTCAAGTATATAGTTAAGTCTCCTTGGGCCTTTTAATACTGTTTTTGTGTTTCCGAAAGTAGCAGCAAGAAATGTGCCTAAAGGCACTTAAACAGCTATTACAGTGAGACTCTTGCTATGCTAGAAGTAATGTTGACTCTCTGTGTCATTTCCAAGCTATTACTAGTAAAGCAATTACCCTTTATGAAATCATATATGCCACACTGTGCACAAGCAAACTCTGATAAATTTATCTGCCTTTCTCCCATGTGATTCTCTTAAGAGGTAGGTAGGTAACTCAACAAGACATTCTCCTAAAATGATCATAACCAGAACATACACAAATCAGATAAAACTTCTGAAAATTTTGACTGGTGTATGACTGAACAGATGCTGTCAACAACTGACAATCACTAACCTACAAATCACGGCTGTCTAGGAGATGATAAATTCCTCTAATGGCTACATATTGTTTATATATATATATATATTTAAGCTGATATATTTTCTAGCTATTCTTCTTATTAAATAGTCTTCATGAGGTTCTATTCTATGACAATCCTGACAGTGTTATCCATTCATCTTAAAAGAGTATTAATTTGGAAGCTTATTTAAAGCTGCACCAACAACCCGGCTCATTATTTCACTACTTGCAGGTGAATCATGCTCATCTAGCATTGACAATTGTACTTGACACAGCTAAACCTCTTTGTTATCTGAAATATTCCTTTTCAGATACATTTTTATACATAACATCCAGCTAAATCTTACTATTTAATATTAACTTTACTCAGTAAAAATGCAACATGCACATTGCATAGATGTAACATTTTTCTGAAAATGAAAAAAAGAAATATTTCTTTACACTCTTTTCAAACATAGTAATTAAGTGGGGTTTTTTTGTTTATAACAAAATTGTAATAAGAATACAAACTACTAGAGGCAAAAATCAATGAAACTATGAGACTGGAATGAACAAAAAATAATTCAATGAAAAATAACTCATGAAAATCCTGTCGTAAGAGAAAATGTTTGCTTAATGTCTCTAATGTACATACCATTTTTCTTATAAGACAGACGGATATGATGATTGTTGATTAACAAACAGTCAAATATAAGCTAATGAGCTGTCACCCTCTTCCCTTACCACCCCCCTGAAAAAAGTCAAAATGTAGTTAAGGTGAGAATGAGCTTCCTTAAAGAAAAGAGAGTTACTCCAATTTTATGTCGGTATAACTGAAAAGCTCACCATTTAAATTTAAATAAAATAGTGCATAAGTGACAAGTGATATAAGCAGGGGGGTCTTGAATAGTAAGAAAATCAGATTTTCCAGGACTGCCTTGCCTTGAAAACTGAGCTCTTACCTATTTTCACAGTGTTTAAACTATGCCAGTTCCTCCAAAGAAAGATAAACTATTTCAGTTAAAAATATAAATAAGTAAATCATAGAATATATCTCATCTAGGTTGTTTGCCTAAGATAAATGCTCACAGACATCCTCCCTCCTCCAGTCCCAGCCTCATCTTTTCCATCTTTCCCCAGCTCCCAGTCCAAATGTGTCCCCAAGCAGGGCTGTAGTGGTGCCTGTCCTGGAGCTGGGGAGACAGACCCAAGCAGCCAGGACCAGACCAGGACCACCAGCAAACCCGAGCTGATGTCCTCGACACAGGTGTAGACCTCGGGGAGGCCCAGGCCCTTGTGGTAGCCCTGACACAACCTTACCAAACCAATCACTGGCCATAAGTCATTCACGTAACAAAAAACTCAAGCTAGAACCAAAACAATGGCATGAAAGAAAAGCAGAGCCCTTTGGGCTGTAATCATTAATTTCACTGGTAAAATTACTGAAAGCTACACATCCTCCTCAGCCTGTGATATTCTATCTCCAGGACAACTTCATGGTTTTGGGGTTTTTTTGGTTTTTTTTTTGTTTGTTTGTTTGTTTGGGTTTTTTTGGGGGGGGAGAAAAATAAAACAAAACAATAATGAACTCATGTAGTTATAATTTTCCTTTTATTAAGTAATTCCTCTATTACTGAAAAATTTAGCTCTGATACTCCACTCAGACTTACTAAAATCTCTGAGATCAATGTGAAAACTAAAATCCTTACATCCAGCGAGTATACAAAGTTATAGACTCCATAGACACATGAATTTTATGGCATGTTACTGTTTTCTGTCTCTTCTCTGGAAAAGTCCTCAATTTTTAAAATATCCTATCTTCAGTGTTCATTACCTCACTGAGTTGCCTCCTATTTCTGCTCTACAGATCTGGCTCTCAAGTAATACTCAGAATAATTGCTGATGTCTTTTGCTTAGTGCAGATTTTGTTTGGAGTTTCACCCCACTAGGAGGTAGTCTGCATTCAGAGAGGGGAAGGGACTAAACTCCACACAATTTAAATTGAGAGATATATGTTTTCCTATCCATCTTCTTTTCTCAAAGTGATCTTTACAGAAGGATAATGTCATCACAAAAATACTAGGAGGAGGAGGAGGAGGTAAGCAGCAAACATAAGAAGAACCTGGCAAGATCACCTTAGAAGACTCTTTAAAACCAAATATGTCTTCAAGGATTCAAAAATTAATTAAATATATTCCTCCTTTTTTTTAAACCAAAGCTTGATCTGTATATATATGGACCTGTTTCAAGAAAGATAGAATGTGCTATCAGAATGATGTGGAAAGGTTTATAGCAGATGTTCAGTGCTTGGCTATATCTAATTTATGCCAATGACTCATATTACCAATGACTTAGATCATTGTTTCTGCTTGTAGAGCAGTGCCATTTGGTGTTGGTAACTGAAGAAAATCTTGAACCATAATCTCTCATATCTTAAGTGAGTATCTGTGTAAAACTGAGCAAAAGACAAGGTTAAGTCAAGCAGAAATGTCACATATTTCTTTCCCCTCAAAAGAAAGGAGGAAAGGAACAAGTTTTAACCCTTTTCCTCTTGATTTATGTCATAGTACAGAATCATCTACCTAGGAATGGAAATTTAGAGGATCAGAAAAAGGAGAAACACATGCATCTTTTTTCCAGCATGACATGAAATGGGATGTAGGAATTTCCCTTGGTCTCATTTCTCCCAATAGAAAAGCACTCACATCTCTGTCTGGCAACTGTTGCCTTGCTAGCAAAAGCAGCAGATACTGATATCCACAAGCCCTTGTTTCCCATGACTGCAGTTAGAGCACGTCTTAGCTTGCAGTATAACAACTGTGTCTCTACTGTCCTCTGAAGTCACAGTTCCTTTTCTTTCTGGCATAATGGAATTCCTGCCAACAAATTCTGTAATGTGGGAGGATAAGGAGTAAAAGGGAAAGTAGTACAAGGCAAACCTGCACATAGCCTGCCATGGCTGATGCAAACCTCCAGCCAGAATTTGCAGTAGGAACTAAAAAAAAAATAAAAAAAAAAAAATAAAAAAAAAAAAAATTACCTGAGGTGCCCATTTTTCTTCTCTAGAGTTCAATGTGGAAAAAACTGTAGGCCAGAAACTTCTTCATCCAGTGACATTTCATTCTGTCTTATCTGGGATTTACTTCAAATTATCAATTTCCCCTTCTTTCACCTTCTGTTTTCAGGAAAGTTTTGGCAGTTTTCCAGAATCACAGTAGACGAAAAAACAAGTAGTTAAAATGTATGCTCTTTCTGCAGTCAAAATGTAACATGACAGCAGTGATGGCAGCTGCTACCAGCACTAGTCTGGTAGTGGGAGAACCTAACGAACTGGGAGGGAGGGGCTGCTGTTTGGACAGATAAATATGGACGAACACCATCCCCTGATGGAGAAGGGGTGGGAAGGCATAAGAAAATTAAACAAGGTTCCATATAAATATGAACATTGTACCTGAAACACAACCTCCCTGTTTCCTACCAGAGTTACACCGAGTCTTGAAGCTTTGTCTGCATTATAGAGGGTGGATAAAGCTTTATTTTTGATGTAAAATCTTTGTTTGTTTGTTCAGACTTACAATACTCTGTAAAGAGAACATACACAAAAAAAAAACCCTCAAAAATACTCACAAGGCTAAAATAACATTGCTTGTTTTTACAATGTTTTAAATTCAAAAGTCAAAGTGAATATCAAAATAATGTTAATTTGATCCTATTATGATTTAGTCTCACTAAAGGATGGAATTTTTAACTAAATTATCTATTTTTATTTCCCCTAAACAAGCTGGGAGAATTTATTTTCCTAAGCACCCTTAAATATGCTGATTTCTAACTTCTGAGTGTTCTATTTTCTTCACCTGAATGAGATTTCCAAATTAATATATAAGTAATAAAGCATCTAATCTTTCAACTCATACTGTTATTGTTGCTTGTGACATATCTTACACACTGATTTTGGTTATTTCACATAAATAATTTTATTTCATAGAACTGTGATTATTTCTCTCTCAACTTATTTTAATTTTCTGGGTAGGCTGGAGGAAAAAATGTGGTGGTGGGGAATACACTGGCTATGCACTACAGTTTAATAGATTTTCTCTCATGCCTTTTCTGGTTTTGAAGTTTATCTTCTCTTTTAAATGCAACGATTCTCTAGGCCTATGCTTACCTATATCCAGTTATATGTACTGTTGTAGCAAACTGATTTTCAAGATCCTCAGATAAATCTTAGCCAAGTAATCTACTATAATTAAAATGTTGACAAGTATCCCAGGGAACATGTAAAAATTATTACGCGAGATTCCTTGGATTTATATCATTAACCTGAAGGCATATGCTGAAATATCCAAATGAAATATTAGATGCAAGAATTTGGCACATTATTATTCATTGCATTTTGTGACCTGAGGCTTTCTTGAAAAAGAGGCCATGGCAGATGGGAGTGTAGCCCTAAATCTTAGTTTTAGGTGTTCAAGAGAGATTTGTGCAACAAGTGTATTTTATTTAATGTTTTGTTAAGAATTTAGTCCAATGCATAAAGTATAATTTATTAATTATAACTTACTTGTTCATAATATTTTTATTGTGTTGAATGACCCATGAAGTAAATGTTGCATAAATATCTTCAGGATAATAGTCATTGGATACTCCTGGGACATCAACACCAGAAGCATGAACCCATGCAATGGGATTATCTTCCTCAGCTAGTCAATCACTCAGTCCACTAAGTGAATCTATTAAATTTAGTATTACTTCTCCAAAATTAGCACCAGACAGTGTAGGATAATTGAACAAGCTAGTAGCAAATACAGCAATAATAAAATTTCTCTAATTTCTACAGGACAGAAGATCAGCATGTTGGAAAATTTGTTTATACTTCATTAAGTGAAGTAAGTTGACTAAAATGTTTTTGGTATTCTGGAATATCTGCTGAAGATTCTGAAGCTTCCCAAAAATGCAGTAAATCCTGTCTTATCTCCAATCAGAGCAAGAAATGAAAAGTTTCGTCTCACTATGAGGCTATATATGAAGTCATAGTTCCATATTTATAATATTCTATTTTCACCAAGATCTTGCTTGTTCAATACAGTCAGTCATCTTTAGTTCTCCTAACTGACAACAGGAATAGGTTATATCATATAATGCTGATTACAGGTCATATCAAAATAAATTTATGATTATCATCATAAGTCTAATTTCTCCACTCCCTTTCCATTTAGCTGGTTGAAAAGACCATTGCTTTTTAATGCCTCACTATTACTGGTTACATGGAAGAACAACAATATTAATAAGAAAATAAATAATGAATACATTGGCCTTTTTGTATTTAAGAGACTGATCCAGATCCTTTTGAAGTCAACAGAAGTCTTCTTGTGATCAGCACACTGCAGAAACAGGTATAAGGATCCATGTCTAATGCCTGTTATCTCTTTTTTTAGAGCAAGCTATCAGACAAATAGTTTTGGGAGTAAATTATGACATGAGATCGGTAACAGTACTCAATCATGACTACCAAAAAAGATATAAATCACACCTAAGAACATGATTTTGACAACAGCAACTATCCCAAGTTCTAAACATAGCATTAAAGAAAATACTTTTAGAAGCTCCTTGCAGAAAAGTTCAATTACTGCCATTTTGTAGATCACAAGACAAACCTCAACAGGCTACAAGAACTAACAATACACTTGAAGAGTTATTATGTAAAGAAAGTTGTGAGAAATTTAGTTAGTTTCTAGAGAAAGATAGCTCTGACTAGGCTGGCCTGTCAGATATGATGGTACAGTGCTGTGCAAAGACAACATTTTGGGTCCCAGAAGCAAGACGTTACTTTCAAGCCAAGCAAACCACTCAACATAAAGGAGACCTGCACACCCTCATCCTGTCAGTATGCTGATACAACTGTATCGAGTCTGACTATGAAGCTAATTCACAGTTACAGTTGCACAGTTCTACACAATACTTTGTAGATTTACTCAAACTATGCACAGTCTCCAGAAGTGTTCCTGTGTAGCTGATATTAATTGATGATAAACTTTAGGTCCACTTTAGGCAGCTAAGTGGTCTGATTTCCAAAAGCTTTGGAACTCAGTTCCCCAGTTGGCCCTATTGCTTTCAAAACTACTGCAACAGTTAAATCCTTGCACTTCTCAAGGACTGGAAATTCAAGAGGTTGTGTTTCATAATTAAATAGCCTATTTGTGCAAAATTTCCTCACCAGAAATAACTATATTAATAAAGATATTCTACATGTAGTTGATTATTGATAATTAAATATTAATTAGGAGGACATAGTTGTTTTAAGGAAGACCTCAAATATTTTGTCAGATATCCTCATAAATGATCTGTAAATCAGAACTTGTCTTCCTTTGAAATGAGATTCCTGTCATGTCACTACTTCCAAATATAAGGTGCATAAAGATCACTGATTATCTTTACCCAAAAAGTGCTACTGTTTTACTCAAAAATCTAACTGGAGAGTATATCATCACAAAAACAAACATTTCTAGCTGGTATTCAAGAGACCAGATTGCAAGTGAACGGCTACAGATGGTCAAAATTTTCAGAATTTGAGTTGGCACTTGTTTCAAATGTATTTAAAAAGAACAGATTTTTTAAAAATGCTGTTCATAAAAGCAAATCAAGATTATCAAGTGGTTACATACAATTCTACATACAACAAAAGTTTTGGGTAGTGAATATTCATGATTGCCTAGAAAATGAGAACAGTGTTTCTGTTGTTGCTTTTAAAAGTTTAACTGCTATACAGAGAGTTAAAAATATATATTTGGATGGATAAAAGAATGAGGGTTCTTGTTACCAGTAATAACACACAATAAACTGTGAAAAACCTACTAGCAGTCAAAAGTTCAAAAGGGATGATAATTTGATAATTTAAGTCTTCGATAAATGTTGTAACTGCTTCAAATTATGGGTAGCCTAGAATATTACTGGCTTTCAAGTGCACCAGACATCCAACAATTCTATACCTTCCTAAGGAAAATGTACTTAAAACGCAAACACTTAAAAATACAAACAACTAATTATCACAAAACTTATTGCCAAAAGAGGAGCACTTCTCCATATCAAAAGGAGGCCAAGAACTCTACAGTAGCAGAGGTAAGAATGAAGTAGATTTGTAAGGGACCTTTCCCATCTTATAACTTCAGAAATAGTATGCGTCTATGTTTCCTTGATAAGTCCTTAGAAAAAGAGAACTATATAGTCTGTGTAACGTGTAAACTCACACGGCTAAAAGATCATTGTTTGTTTTTGAAGCTGTGTATTGTAAAAAAATCGTGTATTGTAAAATAACCAGAATCAAATGTGCAGGGCTGGGATTCATCTAATCAAATTAATTATTACTCAAAAAAAAAAATAATGAATGCTTCATGTCCTTCTAAAAAAGACATTAAAATAGGCAGATAAATGTCCTTCAAAAGTTCTTATTTCTTCCTATTGGCAATGCTAGTCCAGAGAAACTTGCACAAATTTAGACATCTACAATTGTGAAAATAGAACTCTATAGTAGGTGAGATGGAATGTTTCACAGGGGACTCTAGTAAGGTCTATTTTTATAAAAATTTAGGAAAATCTTGCAAAGTATCAGGATGCTCTTTTAATGATGCATTGAGGTTCATACAGGTAGCATGAATTAATACCTAGATTAGCAGAAGAGTAAAAGCTCTTGGGCTTAGTTACAGATCTTATTAGTTACAACCAATCATGCTTCAGTTCCAAGAGATTCAGAATCATGGCAATAATTTTAAGTGATCTCTGGGTGGAAATAAATGTAGTTTAGGAATCAAAGGCAGACAGAGAGAGCTGTCATTTATCTGACTGACACTTCTTTGTGTTATTCTCCAGAAGAAAAATTACAAAACCCAAGTGCTGTTGCTGTCTTACACCAAAACCAGCTTCCCTGAATGAGGTGCAGAAAAGAGAGATAATGACCTTTTTTTCCTTCAGTGAGGAATGCATTATCTAAAACATGCAAACCACAAAACAGAAACTATTCCTTGATAGTTTGTGTGACGTAGTTGTCTCTTTTCTTTTTGATAAAATTTTTTAAACACAGTCTTGCTATTTCGGAGTTATTGTTCTCATGCACAGTTCACAGTGGGAAACAAGTGTAGCAGCCCTGCACAGATCTTTCATCTACTACTAGTCAGTGAGTAGAGCTCTTTTTTTTTTTTTTTTTTTTTCCCAGTTCCATGACAGAACAGTCAAGAATCTAATCCATTGTTGTTCCTCAGCTTCCTAGGTTCTCAAGACCCAACCTCTTTGCATAACCAGTTTGACTCAACCTGCAACTGAACAGCTGCTCACATCATCTGAAGTGGTTTCTTAGTTTAAGAAACATTCATAATCCTGCAATGAAAAGTATTTTCAGGAAAGAAAAATGTATCCAGGCTTAGAAATATGATGAAAAATCAGATATGTAACTGTTGGCATTAGTTTATGAAGGTTTTATCAGTTTTGAATCTTACTCAAAATGTTCTGTGGACATCGTTATTTTTTACCATCATTACAAAAGCCAAGATAGCTCTGTACTCCCTATTGAGCTACCTCAGCCTCTAACAAATCTCACCATCTGACCCTACAACATCATTCCTCAAAGCACAGCCTTCTGAATATAGCATTTCCGGGAAGAGCACCAAGATATGACAGAATTCACTGTATGTGTTGTTAGTGCCTGTGGCTAAATTTTGCATCTTGAAATACCCTGAGGCATTGGTAATGTGTATATCAAGGCTTTTTTTTTAATTTTATTTTATTTTTTATTTAAAAATCATAGTCTTAGAAATTAGAAATTTTCCTCTTGTTCTCATGTTACTGGTCTTGCACTATTGTTCACGTAGACTTGCAACTGCAAATCCCAAAGAGGTTGTTATGGAGCTTTCCTGTAGAAAAAAACCCACCGTCTCTATGAGACTGGTCCCTTTTCCCTATGCTCACTTTTTTTTTTTTTTTTTTTTTTTTGTAGACTTCAGTTTATTTTAGAACACACCAACACGCAGCACACAGAACAACAAATAATAATAATTTAAACCAATGGACAATTTGAGAAGGTTTTGACTTATAGGAAGAAGCATGTGAAGCGTGTCAAAACATCCTCCTCCTCTCCATCTTCATTATTATCAGCTAACACACCTGAAAAAACATCAAATGGAAGATGCTTTCTGAGGACCCCAACATTTCTTCTCCTTGCTGATCACTGGGAAGAGTTTGTCCTTCTCCTTTCTCTCTCCCATTTTTTATTTATTGACTTATTTTCCTCCTAAAGTACCTTTCATTGCTGGAGTTGATGTATGCCATCAGCTACAGACCCCACTAATATACCTGCTATGTACACAAGCCTGGTTCAGCATCCTTCACAAAATGATACTTAAGAAAAACTAGGATGAGAATTCTTTCCTGTTTCTCTGAAACATTGCCCAGGGGAGAAAAAAAATACTGAAGTTGTCCGTAGGTCAGTTCACTACTCTTAAAATATTAGGTCAATAAAAAAGCCAAAATAACTTCTGTCAGAACTTCAGTTACATTCATATTAGAGAATCCAGAAGCACGTATCAGTCCATGGACTGGAGTTCGTGACCCAGCTATATCCTCATGCTGTATTTGGACATGCCTCCCATTCACTGTCCCTTTCCCTTCCAAAGTTGTTATCTTGTAAATCTGTTTTCAAATTTAGATATTTGAAAATATTTCCTCTCATAAAGAAGACAAACTTAAATGAAACCAAAACAAAAATACAAGAAATTAACTCATTTTCTCCCTTCTCCCACAATAACCCTATGCACAAAGATTTATCAGAGAATTTTCAAAGTCAAGATTCAAAGTCAAGATTCATTTTTTTCCTAATCTTTTTTTTTTTTTTTTGTGGATCTTTAAAAAATGTTCATGCTTTTGCAAATTAAATATTGTTCTACAAAGACTGATTTCATTTTTGCTAAACATTTTATCAGTTTTCTCTGGAAAATGACTTCTGGGTTGGGTTGAGATATCTCCTGACATAAAATTCAGTGCTTATTTATTCATAGAAAATATGTACTATAAATGAACAATTCCGCTGCATATCAGAGAAAAAAAAAAATCATTGTAAGGTAATAAAGTAGCTGATTGGTAGATTTATTTTCCTCCTCTGTTTGATATTTCATTTGCCAGTACATGAAAGTTCTACATGTCCAAACATACAATCTAAGCAACTAATATAAGCCAGTACAGATTAGAAATCTAAAATATTTTCATCTTTAAATTCTAATAACACAATTTTCTCCCATTTAATAAGAATTATCTGATGGGGACAAATAAATTAAAAAGAAGAATTATCTCAGAAAATCATTTGATTAAATTTTAAGTCTGTTCTTACATAGTAAAATGTGTGCCATGATTAAACATATACTTTCCACCACTCCCTGTTGTTCATTTGTATCCTTGTCTTAACTTTTTAGAATCACTGTGTCAAGAAAGTTAATGCAGTTACAGGAATTTGTGATGGACCATTTCACTCACACTCACTAGGGCAAACATGTATAGCTGGCTGGTAAACAATTTATTCCACAGAGAACATGTTCTCTTTAGCTGAAAAGAGACATCTGACAAATTAATACATTAATGGTGAGATGTTAGCTGCAAGAGTAGAAGAAAAAACTCAGACTCTAACTTTGTTTTTTAAGCATAGAAATTAGTACTTTTAGACACTCAAATATCAGGCAGACTCACTGAAAACACTGGTATAAAATAAGGTAAAAGCAATGTTAATAAGATCTTAGTCATGTTTGTAATCTTTCAAACATACAGTTCACAACAAATAAAAGCTTGTTTTTAAAGTCACAGCGTATACACTCTACATTACATAAAGCTAAGTGCATGCAGGAAACTTGTTTATTAGGGTGAAAGGCAAGACTAGTGCCTTACATGATCCAAGGAAAAATTGAGGAAAAAATGACATTTCTTCTGGCTCCTTTTTATCTCAAAGATCTGCTATTTTACAAAACAACAATTTTTGAAGCCTAAAGGCAGAAATTTGACAATTCTATTTTGTATAAAAGTGAGGAAAGAAAAGATTTATAATCACAGATTGCAATATAGAAGTGTTGTAATGGTACCTCAGCCCATGCTCGGATGCTTCATCATTGTTAAATTAACATATTTGAGTGATATATATGAGTAGTATGAAGATAAATTTTATTCTAATTTTTTTTTCCTTCATGGTCCAGTGACAGAACCATTATATCCCACATAATAAGCCTGGTTTTATCTGATACTTTTTTTTTTTTTTTTTTTTTTTCCTTTGGTTTGGCTTGCTTCCTTTGCAAGACTAATTTTTCTCAGGAACTGTAGGTTAATAGTCATATTTGTCATACTGCAAAATATGAAATGGAAAAGTATATTATTGTTATTTTAAAATTGAGATAAAAATATAGCATATATTCAGTGATGACATAATAAGACATAGTTCCACTAAAAATAATCCAATTTATGTTATTTTTATAAGTGCTTTATTTGGAAAAAAAGTATTTTAAAAACAGAAAATACTGGTTTCAAGAACTGTAATCTAGATCCCTTTAGAGCGATGATAATTATACTAAATATCCATCATCATTATTATTATTTATTTATTTATTTATTTATTTTTTAATGTGATACATATAGTAAGCTTATTTCTAGTATACTGGAGATTCACAGGCAAAACCAAGCTCTTATCTACAAAGAAATCCCTTACTCTTCTAAGTCTATCTGAACTCATACTGTAAGCAATCCTGCATCCACTATTTGAACTCTCACTACTCTCTATTCTCCCTGCCCTCTTTCCTGTTCATTTCTCACACTCTCCTATTCTCTTATCAATGAGTTCCCTGAATTTGTTTCAGGTCTACAGAAATGCAACCAACCTCATCCAACTCAAACTTCCATCATTTTTTTTTCCTTTTTCCCTGAAAATTAACCATTTTAGCCTTTCTCTGAACTCCATAATCTATCTGCAATTCACTGCCTAAGTACATTCACTAACAAGCCCAGAAATACAGAAACAATACTAAACCAAGTTAGAGATGGAGAATAAAGGATGGGGGTCATTTTTGAAACACTCTTGTCATAAGTAAAAATGTAAAAAGTAGAAGTAAAAATTGGAATAGGCAGTCTCCTCACTTCAGACATATTATAATCATAACAGTCCCACTCACTGCTTTGCTTTCAAGTCAGAAGAGTGGCAGAAGTGTTACCATTATGTTAGCATTGCTGTTGAGAAACTCATGACTAAAAAAAAAAAGAGAGAGAGAGAAAACGAGGGAGAGAAGAGAAAGTGAATCAAAGTGAATCACCTCTCCAATTCCACACAGTGACTTATCTATGCTAGAGTTTGGTCCCTGTTGATATTCCAACTCACCGTGTTGTAACATGGGTAAATGAATACAGAAAATAGTAAAATATCAAGTCTAATCAAATGATAATCCTCCATGGGCAAACAAAAAGCAAAATCTACAACAGAAGGTTGTTTTTCATAGAATCATAGAATGCTTAGAGTTGGAAGGGACCTCTAGAGATCATCTAGTCCAACCCCCCTGCACACACAGGTTCTCCTAGAGCATGTGGCACAGGGTGGTGTCCAAGGGGGTTTTGAAGATCTCCAGAGAAGGAGACTCCACCACCTATTCAACCTATTCCAATGCAACCTATTCCAATGCTCTGTCACTTTCACTGTTAAGAAATTCTTTTGCAATTTCCTGTGGAACTTTTGGTGCCTCAATTTGTGGCCATTTCCTCTAGTCCTATCACTGGCCACCACCAATAAGAGACCGGCCCCGTCTTCCTCACTCCCTCTCTTGAGGTATTTATTATTATTATATTTATTATATTTGTAATGCACTGTTTTTGATGCAGTATCTATGTGTAAAGATAACTTCAAAACAACACAAATATTAATAATTTTAAAGGCCTCAGATCGGTTACAAGGTCTTGAGAAAAAGACATAACAAATGCAAGACTAAATATAAAGACTAAACATAAAGTAGTTGTTTTACATGAGTAAAACAAATTGATGTATTTTCTTAATAACTGCTAAACCCTTTAGACTGCAGCAATAAATCCATTATATCTTTTGCACCTTAATAAAGGCAAAATACTCATCACAATGAACATGAAATTAACACACTATTTCTCGAGTATATGGAGCTATCCTTCAGCTCTAAGATTAATTTCCAGTTATTACAATTACTAATATTTAATCTGACAAAGCCAGTGGATCTGCAATTCTCCAGTTCACTACCTGCATGTTGGAAAATACAAACACTGAACATCTCCAATTCAGGCAGCAGACCTACTGCAGGCTGTGCTAATATAAATTCACAGCCCTGGGCACTGCAGTTCATCTGTCCAGCTGTGCATAATTTGCAGCAAGTTCTACTTCCTCCTTGCTCTATTGTGCCTTGAAATCTTATCTTTCCTTTCATGTAGACGATGCAAAATGCAGTAGGCAAACATTATATAGTAATTACATTTGTGCTATAGCTATACCAGGCTTGGAAGACTCCAACCAACAAATCAGTGGTTATAGACCTTACTAAGAAGCAAAACACTGACAATTTCTTGAAGTACTTCACAGAACTATTTGCTCTAGGTTTTGGGCAAAGGTACATATTATACAGCAATCACTCATGAGTTGCTTATTGCTTTCTCTGACTGCCTGTCAATATTCAGTGTCGCTAGAATCTTTTTATATTAGTTGCCTGAGAGATCTGGCAAAATCCAGCAGCAGTGCTATCATGTTCCTAACTTAAATTAGAGAGTTCTGGTAACAGCAAACATGTCAAATATCTATATAAGCTTCAGCTCTTTCACAATTCCTTTGGAATCCATGAGAGATTTTTGTTCTTTTCTCTGAATCTCAGATAAAATAGTATTGAAACTTATGATCCAGGAACAGTACTATTGAAAATCTAAGGCGATAACAGTACCACAAAGTTAGTGTAGATATAAAACCTTTTCTTCAACACTACCAAAGCTACACTGCATGGGAAAGTGTACAAAGCGGACATATGAATATATGCAAACTATCAGTTTAGTTACCAAGAAATATCCAGCTTGTATTGAAAAATAAAGTCAAGAAACTTGAGGAAAGAATCACAGTAAGTAAAAAAAAAATGTCTTTATAAATGCAGTTACCAAATGAACATGAATTGAGCCCATGCATGCACCTATGATCTAATGTATTTTTCTAGTGTACTTAATCATCATCACCTATAAAAACTTCTCCAAAGAAGGTATGGAACTGCAACTCCATAGTTGCAGACTATAGTTACAGACTACTGACTTCCTTTTTATTCTTCCAAGATGTATTTCAAGGAAGTTTCATAAGCAGAACTTATCATTGACAGAGACTGTTTAAGCTGTTCTGTTCAAATATTACATATAATTATATATAAATAATACCTATTCACAGGATGTGACCAAAAGTCTTTTCAAATCAACAGGAATCTTTCCACTGAATGCAGCAGCCTTAGTCCCATGACACTAATCTGTTAATGGTCTGTTAATCTTGGTCCCATTACACTAATCTGTTAAAAAATAATGGTCTATGCTACATTCAATATGAAAACAAACCAAAAAACCCCTGCTGTATGTTTGATAACATATGACTGAGATTTTGTATAGCTGAATATGAATAAAGTACTCATGGTTTTTACTGGAAAAGAAGGTCTGAAAATATTTCACAGCAAATCAGCAAAGGTAGAATTGTGTATCAAATGTTTTGCAACATGTTCTGTAGAAGTTCAGGTGCTTGCAAGAGATATTTCATGGATAAGGGACACATAGAATTACAAATAAAGAAGTAAAGAAGAAATAAAAATTTTATTTTCAGAAAAATAGTTTTCAAATGCATCACTATAATATTGATAGCTTTTAAGTAATTCTTTGCTTCCTTTCTTAATACCAGAAATCTATATAACATGTGCAAACAGTCTGTATTTAACAGAAAACTAAATTGACTGTCACGCTTACTTGCAAGCTTAAAAATGAGATCTAAATTCTAGATATAAAATGTCAGTATGAAGTGAGGATAGAAATAAGAAAAAAAATCTGGTTCCATTCCAGATTCTTCATTTCAAAATGAGTCTACTGGGTTTGCCCTGGTTTAATTATATTTGGCAGAATAAATGTAGTGGTTTTATATATCAGAAGTCAAGAGTATGACACATAATGTACTATTTTTTAAAAAAAGAACAAATCATTATTATTATTATGCCTATCTTGCAACAAAAATATTGATGTCAAAACTCTGTTGGTTGTTTTTACCAAAGTTAAAAATTATGGAAAAAATATTATAGGGAATGTAACTAATTTAAATGTTATATGAAATGTAACAAATTTATTTGTACTCTCTTCCTAATATATCTAAATATATTTTGGGAAAAAAAAAGGTTATATAACCTGTTCCTAGTAAACTGACTATTTTTCACAAATGGTCTAAGTCAGACTTCCAGCTGTAAAGCTTGATCATCAACCCAGAGAAAGTGTGGTAACGATGTCATAAGATCACCACATGATGGCACTCATCAACATGGCCATTAACTGGAACAGGAACATTATTGAGCACTGTCCCACGAGCTTGAAAATCTGTTCCTTCCATGTCTTTACTTGGCCTCTGACTTAACCAACCCATACAGGAATAAATACCTTAAAACAATACCTTAGGATAAAAATACCTGTTTATGACTCCCCTCTTCCAGTTCTGGCTATACTAGGCCTCTTCTGAATGACAGAACAAACTGTTTCCCACTTGGAACAAAAGGTCTTACCTCTGGAATCATCTGTATTGAGATTAAACTATTTTTTTTTTCTACTGCATTGAGCAAACACAAACCTGAAAGATTCGGACAAAATTTTACTATCATCTAATGATGATGCAACACCCACACCTTTTTCATCTGTCATTTACTATAGTGAAATATTGAAGGGGCTATTTTAAATGAATTTCATAATTAAATTGAAAAAAAAACCTTATTATAAATAAAAATAATTTCATATAGTAGTAAATAAGAATGATCTACTTCATTTTATATATTAATCACTCCAGAACTATGGCTGTAGCGCTGCTGGTTAATTTAGAGGGAAAAAATCTACATTTCTCTACATAGTTACCTTATTATGAAATTATTATAAATGATCTAACGTAATCATATATTCTAATACAATACTCACTCTTCAGTATGGTGCTATGCAATACTTAAAATAGTTTCTCTGAAACAAATAATAAAAAAAGACTTTTAAAGAAAATAATTTGAATAATGGAAAACGGTGACAGCTTCGTGCTTTTCTATTCTTCAGAGTGAATCAAATCAGTTCAGTGTGATACCATTTCTATTTTTTTTCTAGTAAGAGTATCATTTATTTTCAAAGTTTATCTCACTTAAAAAGCTCAGTCTTCCCATCAAACTGCAAATCTCAATGAGCTTATAAACACCAAGAAAGAGGAACATGGGCAATCTCAGCCCTTTTGCTCAAGTTACTCAGTTGCATACGCTTACCAGAATATACTCTGTAACACTAAGTGGTGTGCAGGTTCAGCACTGAAAACAGCAGAAAGGTAAAATATACACTGTGGCATCAATAGCTACAATTTATTATTAGATTATTAAAGTATAAATCTGAATATTTCTAGAGAGTGATCTTGCCAGTGCATGGAAATGTATTTTGCTTAAATTAGTCATGCTGATAGTAAAACCCCACTGTGAATCTCACAGGAAAATACAATATTAGGAGGGCTCCCAATGATCAGATCATCATGCAAGTTGTGCATGTAAACATGAAGTAATGTTGTTTTAGATACAGTTTATTTTTAATGTCCAAATTTATTTAAAAAAACCCAAAAGCTTTTACTGAGATTTGAAGAGAAATGAATTTGCTTGTAGTAATTTCCCATCTTGGAAATCACCCATTGCAAACTGTCCATAAATTATACTTTTCAACTCTCTCTTTTCCAATCTTAAATCCATTTTCATGTTGTAAGAAGCTGATTCACGTTGTGCTTCATCTCTCTTTTTTCCAGAAAGCATGCCAATAAAACTTTTTTTTCCACCAGACAGCTGGGTGAGGAGGTGTGTGTATGTGTATGTGTGTGTGAGGAGGGAAGATGGTTTTTTTGTGTGTGTTGGGGATGTAAGGGGGTAGCGTTTTTTTGGGTTTTTTTTTTTTTTTTTTTTGCAAATCCAGGCTAGGGACTACTAAAGCAAATAAAATAAGAACTCTTAAAAGGTGACGGTCGAGTACATAAGCCGGTCAGATGTGGGGATCGAAATGCCTCAGAGCATAAATGCTTTACAAACATCGCTTGCACACACCTGAGCTAAACTGTGACAGATAGCTGTACAAGGAAATGAGAGCCTTCTATTGATTTCAGTGGCTCGTTGGTAAGCTCGTGTTTATGTCTTGGTTCTATTAGGATTTGAAAATAAAAAAGAAGAAAAGAAAAAAAAATAATAAACAAAAAGCCTTCTAATCCAGGGCACATAACTAATGAATCTTACTCATGCAGAAGAAATCCTCAGTCCCTATGACAAGTCTGCAAGTGACAGAATGACTAAATTATACACTGGTTACAGCATGATGCTTATTCCTGTCCTATCCAGGTGGAGCTGTTCTTTACACTATGTGATTCAGCCATCAAATAGCAGCATGCACATTTGAAAGGCCAGGGGGAGGCTGTATTGAGAACCTGTCAAAAACAAATGTGCAAACCTCTATGCGTTAGTCAGTGAACATTCCTTGAATCACTCTTTTGTAAAAAATAGGAAAAAAAAAAAAAAGCCAAATAAATTCTTGGTTCTGTATGATGTCTTTAATATAAAATTTGAGTTTTATAGCTTTTTACCTCTTGCTTTCATCTCTATCTGACGGGTCTTCAGTTGACGTATGCCTATTAAGATTGATATTTTTATCAAATATAAAAATTTTCAGATGAATATTCTGTGCAGGAAAAAAGGACCAATTAAAGGGCTAAACCTTTGTGAAAAAAAAAAAAAAAATCACCAGTAAAATTACCTGCTTTATCAGGTTTAAATTATTAAATAAATTAAAATTAAATTATTAAATTATTAAAATATCCTAATTTAATCCATTTGGCCTTTTTAATTGTGCTATAAAGCTTGTTTTGATTTGTTTGCACTGTGATGCCTTCCAAAAATAAGAAGAAAAGAAAGGAGAAATACCATACACATACATAAATACACTGTTCTCATTGGGCATAACACTTTGGTGAAGAAGAAAAAAAAAGAATTGGGAAATATCAGATTCCCCCTAGGAATACAGAAGGAAGAAAATGCATTTTCTTGTCTCTATATATGTCTTTTAGTAGAGAAAAATCATAAAGGACATTAAAATCAAAAAAGAAAAAATGATATAAAATAGCTTATGAATCAGAATTCTCATGAGGACATTTGTTTTCTGGATGCCAAAACGAGTTTCAGTTTTTAAAACCTGGTCCAACTTAATCAGTGGTACTTACACACATCATACCAACAATAATTGCATTTATATGACATATAGACACATGAATAGATAAGACAGAACAGTAAAATCATATATACAAAGGGGTAACAATGTTGAGATGCCAGCAGTGAGTGGGTCAAAATTACATTTAATTATACATTATTCTTAGAAAATTACATGCCATCATCATAGATCATCTGGTTTTGAGTTACCAGAACCTGCATGGCATGTTTTCATGCCCTTAGTCTTTAACGAGTCACTGGAATATGCTTATGACTGTGCGTGCAACCCCCTACCCAGTCATTTAAGTAATAATATTTCATACATCCTACCTTAAGACACAATGCTATCTATAGAAACTATTAACAGAACTGATATCAAATCATTAATAGGTCTGATATAGTATTTTTAAATAAAATGAAAATAAAATGTTCCATCTTATAAGAGGTAAAAATTATCTCATTTCTACAAAGCAAACTCAAGTCTTCTTCCAGAAATTGAAATTTATGGAAATAAATACATCGCTTAGGATGGCAGATTATTTATTTATTTATTTCAATACTAGTAGAGATTTATACATCTAACTATTAATAGATGTATTTTATTTTATGTACCATAGGATGTAGACTACTTCTTTTCCATTTATGAGATATAAACTTGTAGTTATGTTTTCAGAGGAGTAAAACACCGGAGACTTCCATTTTGGTGTAACTCCTTATAAATCCAACCATCCTTGCATTTTAATCCCCGACTTCAAACACATATATATAACCCTAGCACTACCAACCATTTAAAAATAAAATCAGTCTAGAGTCCTGTAGCTGTTTCTTTCAACAGTAATCAGACACAGCTGAAGGTGAGGGCTTTTTAGGGGAGTGAGGAGGGAAGGAGGCAGAAAGGGATGCAGTTTCTTTTTAAATGCAAAGCATCTGAAAAAATAGATGCATTTATGCCATCGTTATGACAAGCAGTACCCACGTAAAACCTATAGAAGCCAAAAACTAAATGCAGGCACCTTGCACCACAGTTTAAATGTGCACATTAGTCTCTGCTATTGTATCACCAAACCTACTGCAATTTAAGCCACTGCACTTGATCTACAAATGAAATACAGAGGTGGTCCTTCGCATTGCAGCCCATCTGACCGAGTTTTGATGCCTTATCTCAATTCTACAGGTTCTCCAAGCTCCCTGCTCTGCCCCATCCCCCTGCCCCGCTCTAATACGGCTAAAAACTTTCCCTTAAGAGCCTTCTACCTCGTTTGCCATCTGAAGCTCAGCACGCCCTTACACTACCCGGGGTGTTAAACCACATAAGCAGCAACAGCCTTCATGTAGAATATATATGAGTGTATATAAATACGTGCAGTGGACATTTTAGAAAAGGCAGAACTAAAGCCCTCCAAGCAAAGGACCCAGCTTAAATAACACATACACACACACATATATTTATATATAAATAAATAAAATATAAAATCAAGCCGAGCGCGGCCTCGGAAGCGCCCACACCACCACCTTGTGGCACGTCCCTGCAAGAGCAGCACCTGCTCCTCGGCACCAAGTTACTGCCCCCCGCGCCCAGCGTTGCGGCGGGTCCAAGTTTCCCAGGCCCCGCGCGCTCCCTCATTAGCTGCGGCGGCGACAACGCGGCCCCCCCGCCGCCCCCTGCCCGCCGAGGCGACCGCTGAGCGGGCCGTGGGGTGCGCGGGGACCCTCCCGCCTCCTCCCGCCCCCGCGCCGGCTTTGCAGCGAAGCCGATTTACTGCCGGGGGCGATTTTTTTTTTTTTTCTCTTTCTTTTTATTTTTTTCTTTGTTGTT
>PTEX01000109.1:344095-417193 GCA_003342815.1 Eudromia elegans
CCCCACAGCACTAGTTGTCTTTTTTTTTTTTATTTTTCGCCGCCACTCCGCGCACAGCACACCAGCCGCTCCACTCGGTGCCAGTACCCGCTCCATCACGTGCAGGAGCCCCTGCCCATCACAAAAGCAGGCATTTTACCCGAGCCCAGAAAGAGAGAGAGAGAGAGGGGGGGGGGGTTAAAAAAAAAAAAGAGCGGGTGAACCGCTTAATCCAAGACGAGCCAAGATTTCCGCTCAGCAGCCTCCTCCCTCCTCGTTTCTCTTCTTCTCCCCCCCACCCGCCGCCTTTTATTTTCTGTGCTGCTGCTGCTGCTAGTGGCGGTGGCGGTGAGGAAAGCGGTTAACCAGAGCCCTACGTGCTGGTTGGGTTTTTCCCCCCAAGTCCCCGGCGCACAAGAGGTGCCTCTGCCCTGCCCCTCTCCACGTTTGCGGGAAACGGGCTCTGCTTTCTCTCTCTCTCTCCCTGTACTGCAGATATTTTTTTCCCTCCTCTCCTCCACACTCTTCTGTTTATTCGGCTGGAAGGCAGAGCTACTTTGTAAACATCTCACACAGAACCTCGGAGCCTTTTCCAAATAGCTGATTGCAGCAAAATGCCTCCAAACAAATTATGGTGCAAGGGGGCTAGTAGGGGCGAGACCGAAGAGGACAAAAATGTAATAAATTTGCATAAATATGCATATGTGACAGTGAGACCGCGTATGATGGTGGAGGTAGCAGAAAGAAAGTATCGCTTTATAATGATGCAAAAAGTAAAAGCCCAGTCGACTGCAGCAAACTGCTTGCCCTCTGCCAGAGTACCAACTGCAACACCTCTCCCTCTCCCCGCACCCCCACCGGGGAAAAAGAAAAGATAAAAAAGCAACAGAAAAAAAAAAAGAAGAAAATGAACATGCAGATGGTGTATCCAGTGCTCCTACCTTAACACTGCAATAGCTGCAGATGCGTAAGGGTCTTTTCTACATCGCCAGGAAATCCTCCCAGGGTATTTCACAGCCGGAATCATTCACACACAGTTCCTGGTCTCCTTTTTGGAATCCAAAGCGATTCGCTGCTCCAAAGGAATGCAACGGCCACAGAGAAAACAAAAAAAAAAATTAAAAATAACAACAGGAAAAACAACAACACTGGGTTGGAAGGAAACTCGTGCTTGCGGTTGTAAGCGACCTACATTCAGGCAGAAAATTCATTACAGTCGGTGCGAGAGGGAGAGTTGGGTCTGAGCGTTTGAGCTCTGATTGCCTATGCAGAGAGGCAGAGATGGGGAGAGAGAGACTGATCTGCAAGGAAAAGAGAGCTCGAGGAGGGGGGAGAGAGAGAGAGAGAGAGAGAGAGAGAGAGAGAGGTCCAGGCTGTACCAGGCTCTCTCCTCCTGCTATTGGACCAAACTGAATGAAATTTCCCGAGCCGGCAGCCAATAGCTCTCTGCAGTCTGCCCCATCACTACAGAAACCGTATCTCCATCCACAACCTCTCGCAAAGAGCATCTAATCCGAGTGCAGGGCGGCGGGGACCGAATTATCCAGGGTGCCTGCACGGTCGAACAGGTGGGCGTTTTGCACGTGTGCAGTTGCAAGTGTGTGAGGGGGCTTGGGAGGGGAAGCACACTGTTTTTGCTGTTGCTCTTCCTGCTCCAGTGTCTTATGCAAGTGCAGTCCTTGTTAACCCTTTAAAGTAGCAGTCGCTGCAAAGGGCGGCTAAAGTGGCAGCAGGACCAACCTACTGTGATGAAATGCACTCATACTGCCTGTCAATCCCTGAAGTGTTGTGCTCCTGTCACACTTCCTCCCATAGAAACACAGCAAAGTAGGCATACGGCCAGAGGCCATTTATTTATTTATTCATTTATTTTTCATCAGGAGACCAGCTATTTGAAGTGCTTATTTTAGTCAGCTAAACACTGTTGTGAAGGTCAAGTTTTAGGGCTGAAGAGGAGGCCCTGTGTTTAGTTCTCTCTACTACAACACAGAAACTCTGGTTCATGTCCTGCCTATAATTTCAGACAGAGGATGCTGTAAAAACACACATGCTCAGGCCTCCAACTGATGCCTCATTTCACTGCACAGTGTGTTCCTTTGGTCGGTTTAATAGTGTGCAATCCTGAACTGAAAATAACTGAGAGTTCCCTGAGTTTCCTCAACTAAGCCAAGAACAAGAGGGTAAAGGGCTCTTGATAATCTTTGCATAATTTGAAACAGAAATCCAGTTTGTTCCTTAATGAGACTTCCTGTCACTAGATTAAACTTTAGGCATTGTGTCTTTGGCATTTTAAAACTCTGAAGAAAAATGCAACTCTGAGAGTTACCTGCTTTATTTTGCATTTTCCTAGGTTCCTTGCTTCTACTAGTTTAGCTGATTATAGCAGATGACAGAAGCAGAGCAGATGACAGTGCTTTGTCTCCTCATATCTGGATTCTGGCCTTGATGTTGAGTTTACCATTTCTTCACCTTTTTTTTTTGTTGTTTGTTTTTAAGTGATAGAGGAATGTATGTTGTCTTATTCAAGACTCTACATAGCAGACAGCAGGAGGCCAGATAGGTGTGTGTTTGTCATATAATTTCTTCAGCATCATCTTAGGAAGGCATATTTTGCTTGTAAATTTTGTAAATTGAAGCATAGATATAATTCACTGACTTAAATAAAATACATCAAGCAATGCAACAGCTTCATAAAACTGTTAACTTATTTGCCGGTGAAATAATTATTTTTATATGACTTAATTACATGTTTTGCTTTACTTATTTTAAGTGACTCCAGTAGCAGGTGTTCATGCAAGTGAATTTTACTGCTTTTGTTATTTTAATAACGCACCCAGAATGTGCAACCAATCACATTGCTCAACTGAGTGAACATTCTGACACATTTAGAAAAGATGTCATCTTGCACTGCCATCTGTCCCAAATTTTGCAGGACAGTCTTTATTTTGATGAGTATGTCATGTGCTTTACAAAATAAATTTGGAGGTTATTAAAGTATGCACTAGTTAATTTGACTAATGATCTCCCACCTGTGTTGGAATATCAGGAGGCAATTTATTATAGGCTATTGTAGGATCACCTCCAACATTTCCAATATACTCCTAAATATCCACAAGTACATCCCTAAAACAAAAAACTTCCATAGACTCTACATAAGTATATGATTGATCAAAAGTAAAAGACCTTGTCTTCCTCTCCCTTCCCACTAAGAAAGGAAAGAGAATTTAAGCAAAAGGCATTTAGTCAGAAGAGAATAATTAACTTTCCTCCTCTCACTACTTACAAAAAGCTAAATGTACATCTGAAAGTTGTGGATTACTTAGGAGGAATCCCAAGCAGCAATCCACTGCATATCTATAACAGTAAGCAGGAGACCAGGAACAGTCATTCTGGGAGAAGAATTCCACTTGCTAAATAATGCTATCACTGTTACAAGGAGACATTGTATTGTGGTATTAACCCAACTTGACTCTCCTTGTAAACAGTAAAATTTGAGGAAATCACAGTACATGACAGTTTGACTGAAGACAGGCCAAACTCTGCTGGATTCCATCCCATGACTCCATTTTGTGGATGTCAAAGCGGGGCATGATTTGGTCTCCCATGTCCAATCATTGAAAATTTTCCACAAATTTATTCTTAAAACAGATTTAATATCCTTATGGTAATGCTAAATGTAACCACACACACACATAGACATCATAAAGAAAGACATCCATTTAAAAGAGAAAATATATCTTGAAGCTCATTTAATTTTGGCTAGATATTCACATCCAAATAATTCATATTCAGAACACAAACTTGAAGCAGAACAAGAGGGTCTTTCTACAGCTGCATAAACATTTGCCTCTTTACCTCCCACTCTGTTGTCTGCATGGTCTTCTTATTCAAATATTCATTATGCCAATATACTTTCATTCTCTTTATACAAGGGTGAACCAATGCTTGCATGATCTTAATATACTTCCTGCAGTTAAAATAGAGTTTTTCTCCAGCTTCATTGTGCAAGAGGCTCATCTTAAACAGGCTGAAATCCACAAGGCACTTCAAAACAGAAGGATGAGAGTAGATGGCAGATGTATTCCTTGGTAAGACTTAAAGCGAATGAGGCCGCTAAAAGAAATTCATGCCTAACTACAGAACAGAAAAAAAGAATTAAATATTAAGTCCATCATTCCTTTCAAGGAAACAGGAAATGTATGCAGAGTTAATTCTGAAAGAAGCATGCAGAAAAGAGATATTTGGGGACTATAGGCCTTAACTAGGCCTACCTAGTTGGGTAGTTTTAAAATGCTGCATTTTATAAAAGTGTTTTATTTCATATGTGGTTTATCTTCATAAGATTTGATGATCTATAAGTATTTCACAGAAAATTACAAAGGTTTACAGAAATAACAACCAAAAAAGCATATATATATATATATATATGCTAAATTCAAAAATGTAATAAAATATTTACTGCATTGTTGTTTATGCTACATGCTATGTAAGCGACAAATATGCTGCAGAGTCTCACCTGTATGGCTACTTAATAATGTACTATAAGAATGAATACTTGACAGAGCCTTCTAAGATCATGTTCCAGATGTTTTAATTACAATCTGTTTTGACTATTTTTTTCTGGTGTCATTTAATTCAAAAATAAAGATTCAAAATAAAGATTCAAAAATTAAATGTCCCAAACACAGGTAATAGCACAGAAAGATCACAAAGATCCCTTTACCTATTGCTTTTTTGGAATGCAAAATAGAGGAATTCTCAATTTTGCAACTTCTGAGATGCAGTCTTAAATTATCTGAGGGGGCACAGACATCAACTGTAACAAGGCCAATGTTTCAGTCTGGAGGATTTCAGTCTTGGAAGAAAGGACACAGTTGCAGGGCTCTGGATTTCCTTTCATAAAGTTAAAGCTGGATTATAATTATCTACCAAGACCTTTCATATCATTTAGGCTAAGTACTTCATCAGGTAATTCTTTTTTTTTTTTTTTCATTAAGCCAACAAATTTCTGTTGAACTAAAGTGTGCAAGCTGATAACTTGATAACAACAAGTAAATATTTCAGGTTGTTCAGATTCTACTTTACCTGCATACATTTTAGCAATGAATAATTATTCTCACTGTCAGAATCATGTTGCTGACCTGTAGTCTTAAAAAATTTGGACTTCACTTTGACTTTGTCTGTTAAAATAAAGAGCCTTTTGCTATTAAGTTCTTCTTTCAACTTACATGCTTACAGATCATGATTAGTCACCCCTTAACCTTCTTATTGTTGAGATAATTAGATTCTACTTCTTCAGTCTCTTACTGCAAGGCAGATATTCCAGACTGTGATTCATCTTTGAAAGCCTTTTCTCAACCTTCACCATTTATCAACATCTTTTCCAAAGTGTAAACTCTGAAATAGGATGTAGTATTGTCATCCTACACATATTAATAGAGTATTTTACTGTGAACTCTCATTTTTATTTATCCAAATATCACATTTGATCTTGGCTTCTTTTTCCTGGTTACTAATCACGATCTCTTTTTTTTTCCTTCTGATTTACATAAAGTCAGTCTCTTATCTTTAAGTGGGACCTACGTTTTCAGTTTTAATACACATATCGTTCTATTAAAAGATCAGTTTAGTATGCATTGCTGTCTATGGACGGGTGTTCAACCATCTTGGAATTTCTCTCTTCTCTCAGATGAAGGTCATCAATCCATTTTCAATGGGCCTGTCTAACTATATTTCACACAGTAAAAAAAAAAAACCCATATATATATATATATATATATATTCAGCACCATCCCTGGCAACCCATATATATATATATATATGGGTTGCCAGGGATGGTGCTGAATTGGAAACTGACTTCAGTCTTCTTGTTTCTTCTCTTTCCATTCATGATCATTCAAAAGAAGGTTCTGCCTTTCACAAGAAACTAAACCGAATTAACGGATAAAATTGTGAATAACCATCTGACAACACTCCTTATTATTTCCAAATCATTGTATCTTTAAGTTTCAAATATTCCTCAAGAGATGAACAAGTTACTTGCAAGATATATTGAATAGCTATTTTCATTTTAAGTATTTGGAAAGTGACAGAAGCTATAGAGGTGTGGTTTTTTGTTTGTTTGTTTGTTTGTTTTTCTGAGATTAATTCTGGACAGATGAAAATTTGCTCTACCCAAAAATTGCATTGACTAGAAACCAGAATTTCAAAAACACAGCACAAAGTGTGAGGTGTTATTGCTGTAGTGAATCAAGACAATCCCTGCACACACCCACAGCTTATGTCTCTGCTTGCATTTTGGTTTGTAGGCTCTTTGGAGGACAGACCTTTCTCTCTTCTGTATAAATACAGTGCAACCAGGTTCCTTGGGTGCTACTGTGGATAATATAATTAACTTCATTAAAAAGATTGCCTTGCTCCTAGCATAGGTAAAGAGACAAACCTATGCCTTCTTCAACAATAAGCCTAATTATTCCCTATGCTGTACTATCAGCTCATTTTTTAAAGTTAATATGGTTAGATTTTGATTCAGATCAATATCTTTCTGGAAATTCTGTGCAGCACTCACATAAACACTGAAAGTGCAGTTTGCCCCACTATACTCATAGAAATCTTGATTTTATCTTGACAAATGTTGTCTGTGACTTCTCATTGATATGAAATATTGAGCTAACCAGAGGCTAGTTACCCATCCCTACTTCTATTCTCTATTAAATTAGATACAGACATAAAGTGCCTTGTAGCCAGACCTTACAAGTTTCTTGTAACCTTACTTGTAGCTGCACAGACTGACAAGTTATTAATATTAGAACAATTTTTATAGCATAATACAAAGTACAAAAAAGAATACGCCTAATGCAATATAAGAGAAAAAAAAAAGATTACTGCCATATATGCACACCTGAAATATTAACTGTACTTGAACAGCACAGGAAAGAAAACAGAAATATTGTTAAATGAAAGCCAAGAGAAATGAGTTGCAGTCTCTAAATATCTAACAGTAATGCCAGAGCCCGTATTGATTTACAAGTCAGCTCTCTTCAGCAACTCAGGTTTCATCTACAGCCACAAAAATTAAGTATTTGGACTTTCTAAACCAAACATAATAGCTCTGCAGGTAACTCCTTTGACAATTGGTGATCTATAAGATGCTGCTCACAGGCCTCTGTACTTCAAAAGAACACTACAGCTCTAAGCTTCAAAAGGCAAGTACGTTTTCTGCAGAAATCATTCTTGGAAGTTGTTAGAAAACCTCCTGCTCTTGGACTACAAAAAGAGTCAATTAGAAGATTAGAAGTATTAGAATTATTTTCTCTTTGCAAAATAATTAGATGAAAGACAGTGTCAGTTTTAGGCAGTGATACCCTTTTCTGAATGTCCTTCTCAATGGATTATATCATTCATACTCTTTCTAGCCAAAATAATCCCATTTCTTTTGCTACCCAAATAGAGTTTCAACAGGAAGGTAGAAAATGCTTTCTACTGAAGCTAGCCTCTATTGTACTGCAATCTTTTGAGAATGTATTTTTGAAACTCCTCAGATTGAAGGCATTGAATCCATGTCTCCTAACTTCTCTCACTGAATGCTTGAGTAGAAAAGAGCTATTATGTAATGACCAGGCAATTTTAGAAGCATTAATGTCTCTGTCAGTGACTTTTGCAAGAAGATGCTAGTATGTGTAGGCATTCTTTGAAAATGCCTTGGCTATCAAGCCACTTAGGGGACTAGGTGTGAGATCCTTAAGATATAAGAACACTGTCAAGCTTTGTCTGTCACTTGAGTAATTCAGAAAATGTAAACCTATTCTGCTACCTTAGTTGCATGAGCGATCTTCAGCAGCAGAACAGGAACAAAACCAAAAAACAACAACAAAAAAATGGGAATGGTGAAGTATTATCCTAAACAAAAAAAGTTTAACCGTCTGCCCAGGTGAAAGAAAATCAGAGTCCTGAATCTGTATACGAAATAAGTTTAGCTAATGAGTGGTAGCTCATTAAGGCACAATAATTTGGACATATTCATTTGCACATCTGTGTGTGCATTAGTTAATGCCCTGGTAATCTGACTGAGTTTAGTAAGAGTCAGGAACTAAGGATAAAACTAGTTCTGGGAAGATTAGATACACAGCTTGATGCAAGAAAGGGAACTTGAAATCCAAATGGAAAGAATCTTGTGAATGTAGATACTCTCAGGATAGGGAATCACTTCTGAGTAGCAACATTACAGGAGTATGACCTCTTCAGAAACTTTACTTCAGGTTTTGAGACATTTTAAAAACAAATTGCCCTGATTTCAGATATGAAAATACTTAAGATCTGCTAGTTTAAGGAGAACAGTTGGAGCAAGTAACTGATATAAATGAACGGCTGAAAGACACTGAATGGGTTAAATTTGTTATGCCCAAGTTGCTGCCAAATCTTCAGCTAAGGACAGGAAGTTTATTGCCAATTTTCTGAAAGAGGAGGAATCCAATGATAAAATGTGAGCCATTTGTCTTCCTAGCCATTAAAGGAAATTCACTTTAAGGATGCTTCTGGAGTGGCTGCTTTTGCTACTGAGCGCATTATAATTTATCAGTGTGTCTGCTGATAGTATTATCATCAGTAGGGACTCAGGTGGACTTCCATTAGTGCTATCAAAGTCCTCACTGACAAAATATTCCACTGACCTAGACAGGATCTATTATAGTATTTAAAGACTCATGTGCCTTCAGGATGTTTTTTTGTTTGTTTGTTTGTTTTGCTAATTATTTGTGGCAAGTTTCTAACATAATTCCTCAGGATATATTACCTAGAGAAAGCCGTAACAATAACCACATTTAATAAATAAAACTGTGTCAGTCATCATCATGTTCATTTATTTATTGGTTATGTCCTTCTCACTCTTCGTCTACTTGTATAACGTTTAGAATGTAAACTCTCTGGAGGAGGTATTTCCCTAGCTGTCTTTACACAGGACCTAACTTTGATAGAGGTCTTCAGACATCATTGTAGTATATACCTTAAAAACTCATATGGATATATCCAATAAGTGTGACAAAGTACACTTATTTAATTATAATAGAGTTAGCTTTAAGGCATTGTTGCTTGCTTTGATTTACAAATGTATTAACTTCATACCAACTAATGAGAAGTCAAGTTTGCATAGTCTCTTCTATGACAAGTGTGAGAGCCTGGAAAAGGGAGAAGGGACACATCTAAGAAGTCTGAGAAAATATATATAAAAAAGTAACACACTGTTAAATGCAACACAACTAACACATTCTATTAGATTATAATCTGTCTGGACTGTAATAAAAGATATGTTGTATTATCCAATTAAAAAGGGTGGCCTGTGCAAAAAAAGCATTGTAGATGTTAATAAGGGCTTGGTCATTCGGCCTAATGGCATGCTTAACGGGTGATGACCTGTTCTTCTTGACCTCATAATATTAATAAAATTATAACAATAGTTCAGTCTCATTAGCAATTTTAAATATTTTGCATTTGTATCCCATGAGGCTTAGTGTAAACAGATAAAAAGGCAGTGCCTGCCCTGAAGTCCCTATTATATTCATTAAAAACTGGAAGCAATAGAACGATAGAGAAGGAAAAAGAGAAGTTGCCTAAGATTGCAGTAAAAACACTTTGGAAGAGTAGTAAGCAGCCATCACAACAGTCATCTACAAATTTATTTTTAATGGTATGGTGGCTTGTGGCTATCTTTTTTCCTTTTTCTCGCAGTGTATCATTGCCCCTTTTAGTACTTCTTGGTTCCTAGCACATTTGTCAGTCAGTTCATGCAACTGACAGGGTTAGTGTAAACAATCCACTATGATCAAATGCAGTTACTGTCTCTAAGAATCCCTCGATCACTCACTGCTCTCACAAGGAAACAAAATAAAGGTGGTGGATTTCTGTCTCTATTTGATATGACTCACCAGCCTTTAAGAGTGCGCTCATTCCTCTAAAGATTGAAAGAAAATATGTACTTTGTCTCTCTGTATCAAATAAGTCAGTTAAGCTAGCTAGGTAGGAAAGAAATGCTATATTTGATCAAATTTTAAGCATTTATTTCTTACATATTTTGAATAATTTATGGTTTATAATTTTAAAAAGCTCATCTCCTGCATTTTTGAGTAGTGATTTTTTACATTGATAACTCACATAAGTAAATTCTTAAATTTAGATTCCTTGAAATAGGAGATAACAGTTAGCATTGCTGCTGTTTTTCCATATAGGTTGGCCAATGCAGTTTTGGAGATAATAGTGAGTATAATACAGTACTGGCACCGTGTTTTAGAAATGGATGTTATTTCTAATTTGAGTGGACTATAAAGACAACTATGTCTTAGCTCCCAATAGATTATACTTTTACATCTATTAACATGGCTATTTGGAGTCAGCATTGCTGCTTTTTTTAGGTAATTATGGAAATAGATAAATAATCAAAACCTATCATAATGAAACATTGAGATAACATGAACTGAGGTCTGCCTTGTTCAAGTCACATAAAATGAAAATTATGTGTTCAGTTGCAAATTCTGCCTGGAGAAAGCCCATTTTCAAGTGGCAGCCAATGTATTTTAATAGTCCAACAAGCTAAATTGCAAGATCTGATTATTCAAGAGATGATTACCTACAGCTGTCCCTCCTGCCCCCTCCATGGGGGCCTCCCCTGTTATAACACAACTGCTTCTCAATTCTCAGAGTTTACATTTGTTCTGTTACCTTAAGTTGGCATTTGCTATTAGAAATGACAAATTTTATAATAAAAGACCTTTATAAATTGGGTTGTGAATGAAGAAGGCAAAAAAAAAGAGTCTCATTTATCAACTCCTTTGGATTAGCTGTGAGAGCATTACATTCTTATTAAAGACACATTTTAAATCATTTGCAGTCCTAACTTCGTCCCATACAAACAAGATTTGTGAGAATCTGGCAATATGAAGGAATGGAATGGTATGTTCAGAGAGCAATATTGTGACGCAAGAAAACCAACTCCAGGTGGTTGTCAGATGGTTTGTCAGGGGCAGAAGGGCTTAAGCAGTGGGCACTGTATGACTCTCTCTGGCAAAACAGTTGATTGGACATTCATGTCTGTCATGGCAGATGATTGAAGCCCTAAGGCTATGCTGAAGGCTGTATGTATCCGGATTGCACCCAAAATCCAATTTACATATGTTGAACAGTGCTCACGGTATGAACATGCCAGTGTTTCTACGATTTGTCTCCAAGTAATTTCAGCCGTAGGTAACTTCTCTGTTCAAAATACAGATAAGATAACCAAAGATGATAACAAATTTGCTGGCTTGCCAGAAGCTAACACATTTTTATGTTTTGTGGTTGGATTTTTCTTTTGTGTGTGTGATTTGTACTTTCTAATCTTACTAATACCAGTGGAGAACTCAGCTTTATAAAGAGTAAGACAGAAAGTAATCTTATTTGGAATCTGTACTACTTTTGCCAGTTAATAACTAACTTCCTAAAATATGGCATGCACTGGATGTAAAACAATTTTCTGAAAAGTATTAAGATTTCCAGGTTATAGGAGTATTCTTTTGATCAGTTATACATCTGAATACAGAGTAAAAAAGAACAATTTATAATAAAAATTTCTGCTGGTGAACAAACTTAAGCCTCTGGGAATTACTCATCAGAATGATAGAGATGAGTTGCAACTTCATTGGTAACACTTTATCTAATTTCATCTACCTTTACACGTTTTAGAATTGATTTTATTGTAGTCTGGTAAAATATTTGTTAAAAGGAAGCTAATGGGATAAAGATGGATGAAGGATGTCATTGTATTTAACTAAATAATCTAGGTTGCTTGTTAAACTAATATTTTGGAAAAACTTGTTGGTGCTAAGAAAGTAGATACTAAACTCAAGTTAGTGTAAGAAGAGGTCTGGAATTTTACTTAGGACTGATAGAGGAAGAAAAAAAGGTGATTCTTTAAAAGGTTTTGTTTGTTTCTTTGTTTTTTGTTTGTTTTTATTTGTTTTTACTTGTATAGGCCATACACACATAGGAATTAAAGCTCATTGTTTTGTTTGATAATTCTATCAAATTATAGAATTTTATTATGGAATTTTATTATAGAATATATCAATCAATTGACATTGATTGATGTCAATGTAAGTAACCCAGATTGACATCATATTTGCTTAGCATGTTATGTGCCTAAGAAAAATACAATCTCTATTCTAAAAATGTTGTGATCTAACAAGCAAAAGAAGAGTGCAAAGAAGAGTGGAAAGTTTTCCATTGACTTTAGCGCATATTAAATTGCTTCATAAGTATGAGTGGAATGTTTGATCATTTAACGATGCGTGCTTTAGATGGCCTGTAGAACATGGAGAGAGAAAGAGGGCTTTATTTCTCTCAAGACATGAACAATTATAATATTCTGAATATTGTCATTTGCTCTTTTGTTGTGTCTGTGAAAAAAAATCATACATCTTTGCAACAAAAAGAGATATATGAATGGGTATTAGTACCACCCTGTGACCACCCTGACTTTCCAACAGCCGTATTTTTTTGTATCATTTGAAAAACATTTTTTTTTTTTTAAAAAAAAAAGGAATTACTTTGTAAAAATCAAAAAGCAAAATTTGCTCTGGGATGCTTAAATCAATAAATATTATTCATGTAATGCAAGTTTTATCTTTTAGGTTTTAGCTCTACTCTCTTCCTTTCTCAGAAGTTTCCAAAAGTCCAGATGAAATATTGACAAAGGAAAACGAAGTGTAGCATGGCTGGATCATTTTGATAGGCTCTAACTGTGGCTTATGTCTGTTACAAATCAGTAGAATATAAATATGCTCCTAGAATTCATATCTAATCAACAAATACATTTCATCATCTAACTATAATCTTGATGAATATATGTATGACCTTTTTAAAATAATAGATGTTTAGGTTTTTCAATCTGTGTAGTATTCTTGGCATTTTGCATGATTTCTTATTGCAATTCACTAAAATAAAGGAAGAAAACAAAATTCCACTTGTTGGACCAACTCATTCACAGATAGTTGTACTATTTTTCTCAAAAAATGAAATGTGTACAGTTTGTACATGATAATCCAGTACCATAGATAGATAATACATTTGCCTCTGTGTGTATGCGTATGCGAGGGTGCAAATACTTTTTTACATTATATTAAAAAAACGGAATGTTTGCATTATAATCGTAATACTTAATCAGCAACTTTTTTTTTTTTTTAACTAACTGATGAAAGAAGCTCTGTTAGTCTAATACCATCCTTAAGTATTCAGGGGATGGTTTAAAATATGCAGAAATTAAAAGCAAACAGAATACATGTTCCATCCTCTATTTTTTTACAGATGTATCAAAAATAGGATGTTGACTTTTCAATTTGTCAATTTATGATTCCTGAATCAGAAAAATCAACATAAAGTTGCCAGCAAACTCTTGTCAGTGTGACTGCCACTCTGACAATAAGCCTGAGTACAAGCAAACATCTTATGAAGTCAGGTTACTTCTTCAAATGTCATACATCTGAAGTAAATGCTAAGTTTATTTGTATTATCATGTTTTTGATAATAAAATATATTGCTTGTGTTCTCTATTTAGATTATAAGTAAGCTCCTCTAGGCATAGAGCCTTGCTTCTTAGCCTTTTTTTTTTAGCATAGGCTGCCTTCTTATTCCACCTGACCTCAAAGTAATGAATAAAACTTTGTGAAAAAAATAATAATAATAAAAAAAAAATCAGTTGGGACAACAGTGAAATTAATAATGTTGCATTATCACAAAGAGCACCCAAATCAAAAAATAAGATCCTTAGCATGCCAGGTGTTACACAAAAACAAGCAGACTTTTCTCATAAAAAAGTTTTATCTATTGGACAAGTAAAAGCACAGACCAATATATGTTCATATATATATATATATAAACACATATGTAAATTTGTACATGCATTTTATACATCCATAATAATATGGAACCTTGTGATCTCTAAAGTTTCTATTCTACTTATTAAGATAAGTTTATAGGAAGAAAAGAGTTGATATTTTAATAATGTTAATGTACATGTCTGTGAAAGTAATCTTTAAGTTTTTCTGTATGAAACATTCTCCTGGAATTAAAAGTAATTATATATGTGTTATAGACATTCAAGAGTATGTATGAATGCACACAAATACCCCAAGTTTTGTTTTAATTTTCCAAACTTAGATAATTTAAATGTTTGGAGTCATTTCATACACTGTCATTTAGTTTGATTATACAGTATTGAAGGATGAGAAATACCCATGGAAAAATCAAACAAAAAAAAATTGAAATGATGCTGATTGACTGAAAAGATAATGAAAGCTGGACTAATGATTTCACCATGGACACTGAATATATGTTTGCTTAAATTTCTGTTTGTTAGAGTCTTCCTCAAAAACATAGAAGAACTGTACTAAGAACAGATTTTTCCCTTCAGTTTTTAACTAACTTTTCTTTTGGATACTAATTTTTCAAATGGTATTCATTATTTTTCACTTTGAAATTAGACTTCGACAGTGAGATGTATCTTACATTTATCAAAAAAACCCAAAAAAAACAAAAAACAGACAGTCCAAAATATGCCCTCCTATTTTATAATAGAGCATTTATTTCATAAGGAAATGAAATCTGTCCTCGTGGACATATCTGAGTGAAGGTAGTCATCTGCTTTCCCAATTAACTTCAGAAATCTTTAAAATATAATACAAATCATTATACAACTTGTACCAAAGAAATTTCCCCTCATGCCCTTCGAAGCCACAATCATCGTGTGCAGTTGGTCTGCTTTTCTGTGTGGTATTAGATCATTGAGAACTCATCATAAGCGGGACATATAACTCTTTTCTAATTTAGTAGAATCAGAGCTCTGTCACTAGCAGCAGCTGCTAAGAAAACCTAGCAATTAGCTTGCAAAACTTGCCTTCACTAATGCTTCCATGATGTCACACTGATGGATATATACTAGAAATAGAAATGAGAAGACATCATGAAGAAAAATTATAGCTGAAAGCATTGCCAAAGTCTCTAACAGTTTTAAAGATCCTATTTCTATAGTTTCTGCATTGCCTACTACTTCTTTTTTGTTGCAGTGTTCAGAATGAAGCATTATCTTACTACAGCAAGAGACTTTGTAAACACAGAACAAAAACCTGGTGTATCTGAAAATTATAGATACAGTAATGCACAGGAATGGTGATTCTTAAGCAGCATCCCTTCTTTGGTTATTCATTCATAAGGAATTATTAAAACAAGCTGTTGTAGATGAACTAAGAGATTCTTCTGATGGAACTACTATTAAGATACCATCATTTGGTAAGCTTAAATGACAAACATGTAAGTTATATTCATAGAAGAAGGAAAGATAATTCTTGTACTACATTTTATAATATCAAGGTCAGACTGTTACTAGAAATGGAAGAACTGGTGCTAGGCATATCATCAGGAAGCAGCTACTATATTCATAAAAGTATCTGGCCAAATATTTGCCCGTGGAAGTAATATTAGGAGATAGTATTTAGATACATGATCCTTGTCACTTTTTGTGGACCCTTGTATTCCCCTAGCACCCATACTTGTTATACTAGGAAAACCAGAAAGAGCATCTCAGACTAGTTCTTTCAAAGTCCACTTACAGATCTGTTGCACACGATTTTTTTATATTCCTTTTTGAATCTACCGATATCTTTTCCCAGCACAGTGGTGATAAAATAAAATGTATATTTTACTTTAGTAGAAAAATGCATTAAAGAAAAAATTGTTTTAAATATAATCCAGTACAGAAATCTCAGTCCCAGAAATATATACTTGCAGCTCATTTTGTAGTTATATAGGTTAAATATCACCTACAGTTCTCTGACAAGTGATAGGATCAATTATTCCTTCTCCATGTTTTTATATCCTGAAGATTCGAACACTTACTCTTGATAATGCAGCAGGTTTATGTCAGCCAAATTTCATAAAATATTTGGGATATTAAGAAGGAATAAGTCATAGAACTGAAAAGTATTTCCTATGATTTCTTCTTTGAGCGACACTGTCGCTTGACTTTGAGAAAGGCTAATGGAGAATATGCAAGTTAATTTGCACACTGAGAGTTTTATTTATCAAGGCAGAAAAGTTGAAAAATGAAGCTAGATTGACCATTTTTGATTTGTTAAGATTTGTTCCACATAAGAACAGAGATTGAGATGAAAATTGGAGCACAGCAGCAGAATGATTATTAAAGGTTGTTAGATGCTGGAGAAAGAAGGAAATAGGGTCTTGATAATAGGCACATATTCAGTAGATCTGTGAGCTTTTTTGTTAACAAAATACAAAGCCCCTTTACAAATGGCATCATTTTAGTCCCCCCACTATTTTCAGTGCATACTGACTGAATTATGGAGGTATAGGTATATATCCTATACACCTAAAGTACAAATTACCCTTATTCACAGATGAACCTGGACTGGAAGAAAGAAGGGGGCCAAATCATTAAATCTTTACTTGGGGAAATCTCCCGCTTGCCTGAGTGGTATTGCTGCTCAAATAATAGTTGCATGCAGAGATATTAATCTGATTAGCAAGGTAAGGAAATGCACACCAGGAAAAGGGAGGCATAGTGTTACCTAGTTTCTGATTTCAGCACTGAAAATTAGATTAGATAGAGTTTTTATCACTCTTCTGTATTCCTGGTTTTACACTTTGATACAGTTATAAGTTTAAATGGCAAGAGCTTCAGAAGAGCTTAAGCATAAAAAGTTTTCCTCCTATGACAATATTTGAGCATTGTCTGAGTAACCAATTAAGACCGAATGACTCCACTGCGGCCAGACAGTAAGTGAATTAACCTGAACCTGTGGTCAAGTTCATATATTCTTGCCTAGACAGCAGCCAGTTTCAGTATTCCATGAATACTCATGCCTGTCACAAGCTGTCTGCATCCAAGTTTCCGAAGGAAATTGGTGTGCAGACAGGTTCATTCCATATTTAATGCTAGCTTCAGCAGTAATTAAAAATTAGGAGAGATCTTCGGGAAAATCAATTAATTATGCATGCAAAATGCATCAACTAAATTTGGACGCACAATTAGATGACTAATCAGAGTTTGAAAAGGTTGAGAATTTCAGTTGCACACTTATAAGGATGCTATGGACCTACCAGCCCTAGATGCCTATACTTTCCTATTTAGAAGATTCCTAGGTTATTTATTACTGAGAGCTACAAGGTAATCATATGAAACACTATAAAGCAAGACATCCATAAATGATCAACAGAATTTTTGCATTTGTAATACAAATTCAACTGTCGATGTCAAGAGTCCAGAAACTTTAATATCAAAATTTCTTTGCTAACCTTACCTCCACTTTAGGAGAGTTTTCACGAAAGTGTCTCCGGACACTTACACTGACAACAAATCAGTGCTGCAAAGATCTACACTCCACTTGGGCTGGCAGACAGGGTAGTATTCATCTACCAGATTTGTGTATGATACTGTGGGAGCATTGATAATTTATGTCAGCCTTGATGTAATTTAAAAAGAAATATCAAAGAAAGAAAAAAAACACCCTCTTCCTTTCAATATTACTATTCAGTTGTATTTCTCAGAAACATGTTGATTTCTAGTTATTTTGCAAATTGAATAAGGTATCATCCATCCATCTCACAAGTTTACTCCAGAATGATTGCAATGCTGTCTTTCAAGTGATCAATTAATCTTTTAGTGGAAATTCCCAGGAAAGACCTCAATTTTACACTTTATCAGTTCTTGCTGCTGGACTCGAGGCTTTTTTTTTTAAGCCTCAGTTTCATAAATATATTTGTATCTAAAATGTTGAAAACAAGACAGAAACATTTTATTTCATGTTGTGTATGGGCACAAGTGAAAGATGCAAGATATGACAGCTGTTAAAGGGTTTCAGATTAGAAGCATAGAACAGGGGGTTCTTCAGGTCACACAGTAACTGAGCAATAACACAAGGAAAACTAGTACTTGGGTTTTCTTGGTGAGTGCCTCCACTATGGAAGCAAGAGCTCTTTAGGACATCTCTGACAAAAAATACATAAAGTGTATGAAAACAAAAAAGAAAGAGGGACCAACTAGATTTTTTTTTCCAGTACTTTTTTTTTTTTTTTTCGCTTCTCATGGAAACACCTTACATAACACTTCACATTAAGTGACATATAGCCCTGAAGGCAGACTATGTAGCATTTAAGGGTATAGTATTATACAACAGAATATGACTAATAGCATCCTGCTCAAATGCTGAAGAGTTTGAGCAGGAAATTTGTGCAATTCAGTATTTAGACACTAATATTTATAGAAAATATTTTCCATGGGAAAGCTGGTGATGTGGTAAGCCACATTTTGATGTCTTCCTCCTCCCTATTAAAAGGAAGGATATTAAGATCACAGAAAAAATTCCCATGCTACAATTTCCACTGAGTAATATTTTACCCTGAAAGTATTACTAAGTAATCATATTCCCTTGAATGGAACCATTCAAAATAAAATATCTGTCAAGACAAGTCATTCAGAACTTTTCCTCTCTTTAGCTGAAATAATATTTCTGCAAGATTGGAGGTAACAAGATGAGAAAAAATCCTTGGAGCTATCTCCATGATTGATGTTCTATCAGAAATTTGGCAAGGTAAACTCTTGCACCAAGAGAATTTTATGGCCCTTCCATATGTATTGGACACTAGGAAGTAGAAGTAAACTGAATACTAATACAAAGCTAGTATTTAAAGGAATTACAGTGCTGAAGAGCTTGAATCCACATTCACAGTATATGTTACAATGCACTTACCCAGACTGGATGTTGTGCTACATGATAAATATTCCTACTTCTCTCATACTGATAACCATATTAAACAATGGCAAATCTTGTCCAAATCATCTTTCATCTAAGAACTGAGCAAAGTAACTGTAGGCAAAATGTTCTGTTAATCAAAATCATTTTATATATATATCTAAGTCACACCTGTATTGTGTGGTCTTGCAAATGTAATTGATGATCCATATCCATCACATGTACATGGTGTGGTGTCTTAATCTCTAAGCAATTCCCTGCAAAAAAAAATCTATCAAATTAAGCAGATGTATAAACATCATTCATGATAAAAATACTTTTTTTTTTTTTTAAAAAGAAGGGGACTCAAACATTAAAAAGTGAGCTACAAACTTCATTCTCCTTCATTTTATGTGCCCAGCGTGTTCCAGTCTGCTTAACCTTGGCAATGATGCTTAAGCACTGGCTTAAATTGAAAAACAAGAGTTTCACTAGTGTGAAAATATATAAACTCATGTAGCACTCCTCTGAGATGTACATATTTTTTCCTTTATTTATACAGCTCAGATGCAGTACAAATGAAAGCCAGCTTACACTTCTGACAAGGTTACAGAACAAAATAGTGTCAGACCATAAGAGGCAGACATGCAGAGAAAACTACTTCTAATAGGGATTAGATTGCTTTAAGTGTTTTATTATTGTTGAGGTCTAAACTTTCTCATTTCTCAGAAAAGTATATTTTCCAATGCTGTCTGAAAATGTACCATCTGCCTTTTAAAATAATCCTTAAAGATTTCTCTCACAAATATATTTTTTTTTTTAATTGAAGAAGAATATTCAGGACATGAATGATGACAGGAATAGGATATCATGTAACACCTAAAAATTTTGTGGCTATGTACTTAAACATAAATATTAGTATGATGTCCTAACAAAACTGTCCTTGGATTTTCTTAGACTCTTCTAAGCAAAAAGATCTCCAACCTCTTTTCTTGGAATATATTTACACATATACGGTGTGTATATGCTGTATGAGCATATACTGTGTGTTAATCTTGTAAATAAACTCTTTATGAACATATAATTAGGAAATAACACTACTGCCACTGACTTTCCCCAATATGCCATCCTTTGTAAATTAAGTAGTTATTATTACAGTATACTATACAATAATAAACAAACATATACTTTTGAAAGTCCCATCTTAGCCTGCAAACCATTGTCTTAATGCTGCACAAAACTCTACGTCCTATCTGGGGTATTTTTCGTATATTCTTTGTATGTTTTACTTCATGTGTACTCATTCCAGAATTTAAAACTATTCAAATTTTTGAAAACTAGAAGGTACGCAAGACCCACAGATTTGGCAAAAATAAAATAAAAGCAGACACAACTAAAAGATCAGGGTACCAGGTGGCAGCCTTGTTGTTACATTTATCTTGTAAGCAGCATGTCATTTTTTTCCATAATAAGCATATCCCGTATTGTGTATGTCCACTCAGTCATTGACCAAATTTCTGCGCTTTTCCAATTTCTCACAATGACACTTCCAATGCCATGATCACAGCTGAGAGCAGAGGTCACAGCACTGGCTCATGGTCAGCAATTTCAGGCATAGCAAAATAAAAGATGTGTCAATTTGTGTTTGTGTGCTTTGGGAAGTGGTGGGGTCCTTATTTATTTGTTTTAATCTAAGTGACAGACTTTCTGGATGAAGCCATTCTTAATCCATTCTTCTGCCTTTCAACATAGACTGTAATTTCCATTGGTTAGATTTAGTCTTCTGATGCTATGTTCCTATGCTCGCCAGTTCCTTTTGAATATTTCATTTTGAGAGGACAATGACACATTCAACTCACTGTTTTAATTACTGTTTGCAGTGTTAAGATATATTTTTTTATTTTGTCTAATCCAGGATTATGAAATGAATAATTGAAAAATGATTTTCTAAAAAAAAGACATAAAATCTGCCTTATGTTTAAGCCCCCTGCCCATGCCTTCCCCTTTAAGTATCAGTTAAGAGACAATTCATACTACGAATATCAGTTAAATCAGTGGAGTTATTTTCCCAATACAAATAACATAAAAGCTCCCTCTGATACATGCTCTGTTTTTCTTCCACATTCATTCTAAACTTATAGCAATCTGTCTTTGCTTCATGCCCCAAAGTTAGCAAAATGAACTAATTTTCACCTAAATGAGTCCACCAACTTCCTCCTTGTCTAAAAGGGTCAGACCTTTTCCTCCATTTCATTTCCTCTATTTCATTATCATTCTCTCTGCTGAAAAGCTGATAAACACACAGAAAATTGCTAAAGCACTACATCACTAAAAAATGTTGTTTAACTCTGGACGTTCATTAAAATCCAGTGCTTGACTCTAGTTAGCAGTGTGTGAATCTCAGAGTATCCATGACAATTGTAAAGTACTTTTGTTTTATTTTCCACTGACACTCCCTATTCACAGGCACCTACTAGAGAGCAAACCCTAAAACAAATAAATGTTATCCAGGAAGAATTTACTCAAGCAGTTCTAAAATTGGTCCATTCTGTAGGACAAGGTCAGAAAATTTTAACTGAAAAATCAAATGCATTAAAGTCCTCGAATCATTTTATAATCTTTTGTTTTAAAAATATGATAAACACTAACTAAAAAAAATTCAAGAGTGAATTATTTTACAAAGAACATTAAAAGACACAATGTATATCATTCTAATAATGCCAAAGGAAAACAATACCAATATTTACCATATAAAATTCCTTAATTTTCAAGTAAATATTCTCTTTAATTATATGGGAAATTATTAATCTAAGTATTATTTATGACCAAAACACTTTTTTTTTCTCCTTTCTACTCTTACTTAGGCTGATAAAAATAAATTTAAAAACATACACATGCAAGGCAGCGTTTTATGCATACTTCTCATATCCTTTTTTTCAGTACATTTTGTCTAAACTTTAGCAGCCATAAAAACTTTTTTTTTTCCCACTGAAAAGAGAAAAGATAGAATCTCTCCCCCTGAGATTTGTGTTCTATCTGCTTATCAACACATACAGGAGGCATCATTAAGCTAACACGATGGTATCTGCTTTCATATCTCTTATACAAGAACTCAACAAATGCATCTAAATAACAATTCTGAGATAATTCCACTTTAGGACTTCTCACATCAGCTTGGGTTGCTGTGAAACAAAGCCTCGAAGGTGGTTAGTAGTACTTGGTAAATCTACTGCTCTTCATTTACTAACTATTCAGGGGAGATCTGAAACAGACAGACGGGAAGGCAAAAACTTTTTATTTGCACAACAAACACCTCCTCCTTTTGCTTCCTCCCACCTCCATGGGAAATTAAAAAAAAAAAAAAAAAAAAAAAAAATCACATACCTGCTGCAATCTGCTGCAAATTGAAAAAGACAGATTGGGAACACATGAAGACTTTTGTTGAAAGAAGTAAAAAAAGCACAAGGCAAGTTCCTAACCTGTCACCAGCTGGGATAACGTTCAGGACACTCTTCTCTTACAGGAATATGATAGCAGATGATGCCAGGTTATAGGGATCCCATGTTTTGCTAAATCACCTCAAATTGTAAAGGCTCATAGAGAATTGAGCTCCATCCTATGCCTGGTTCTTTTCTTTTCCTACTGAATTTATTCTTAAGAACCTAGGTAAGAGATTGCAAAGAATATTAGGTGGCATATGTCATAGCAGGGCAGGGAGTAATGCTAACATTGAAAAACAGAGACAAATGTATATGTTGAAGAACTACTAAAAGATTTTTGTTTAATAATAGACCACACTTTCTCTTCTGCTAGAGAACACAATAACAATTTATAATTTTAAAACGTCTTAGAATATGTCTGTCCTAAATTTTATACATTGATGTTGTCTACTGTAACATTTCTAGCAGATATGAAAATATTGTAAGCAATATTCAAGGAATCTAAAATATTTTCCTCGGTTATATGGATCTCATAATTCTGCTCAGTTTTAATTTTGTAATATAAACAAGCATAAAAATAGATGTATTGAAAAGAGGCTTTCTTGGAGAGAAGAAATGCTCAGGTTCCTTGATAAATTTATTTCTTTAGAAAAATGTAAAATGCAATTCCTTCAGAAAGTGAGAAAGGACTCATTTCTTAGGATGTATCAGAGAAAAGTCATAGAATATTTTTCTCCAAATTATTGTGGTGTTACAGCTGCAGGGACTGACCCTGTTGTATTAAACACTCTACTCATTTAACCTTATCTAGGGGGTTACTAGGGGGAGGGAGAAAGCAGGATATGTAAGCAATCATTTTTTTTTTTCCTCTCAAGGGAAAAAAAAAATAGTATCCTCCATCTTGCTCCTCTCAAGGGCATGATTCTATTCATTTTGTTTACATTTTCATTTTGCTAAGTGGCATATCTATCAGCTGTGTCTTTATCACCTGGTGCTCTTAAATCCAGTATTCCAGGTGAAGTCTGCCCAAAAGCTGGGTTTTTGTTTTGTTTTTAAGATTTTCTTCCCATAGAATTTGGAGTCAGATTCAACCAAATGAAATTCACAGTCTAGTAAATAGAAATGAGAGTATGTTCAAAAAAGCCATTTTCAGCTCCTAGCTGTGGCATGATTCATGCCATTTCATTACTTTTTTATTCTTCCAGGGTTAAAATAGAGTGGTTAGTCAAGGGACACCACAAATCCACTTGAACATTACATTGCAAGTATATTTTTAAAGCACTGAGCACTGTTTTAGCTGCAAAAATTTACTCTCTTGCCCTCTCCCCGCCCCACTCCAAAGAAAAATCACTCTTCCCTTCCCTGCCCTAGCATCATACTTTCAGAGCAACATCTAAGGAGAGTATCTTCGGGTCCTTAAAATTGTACCTTAAGCCTTTGCAGCTTCATGGCAAAAAAGTGAATATAAAAGTACTCTGTATGCATGCACTTCCTTGGAGCTTATTAATGACAGCATTTTTTCTTCTTAATATTCTGCCCATGTTCCTGTTCACAGGAAGGCTGAATGATGTAGACTGTTTCTTGAAATCTTTGCCTTGATGATTTTGGCTTCCTTTACGCATATCAGCATAAGGTACAATCAAGAAATGAAAGCCTATTTTTGAGATATTGATATGAACAGCAGAGTGCTTGTCTCCTCTCTCCTCCCCTTAATTCCCCCTCTCTCCCACTTTTTCTTTCTTTCTTTCTTTTTTTTTTTTTTTTTCCTTGAGCAAATGATGTTTTTTGTCTCTAGGGCTTTGTTTGGGAATCAGTTGATTTCATCTTCTTGTTCAGTGTGTGTCTGTGATACCTACTGAAAAGAGTCATTTCCTTGTGAAAGTTCATGGCCACGTTCATCCTTTTGCAGAGATTTGGTCTATAGCTTCATTTTATTTCCTCATAAATTCTCAATTTGTACCAATTCTCTATTTGTACCATTTTGTAATTAAGAACTAACAAGATATGAGCTAATAAAGCCACACACAATAAGGATCGTACTATTATTCCTAGTATCTGGAGTGGCCCCACTTTTTTTTCTTTTTTTCTCTTGATAAAATGACATAAGCAGAACCTATTAAACCTTTATTTTTTCTCTTATTATTTTGGCTTAAATTTATAGCTTATCATAAATCATCTAGTAAGTTACCAGGCAGTCCTTGAATAATATGCCCCTGCCATGAGATAACATGATAATTTTCTTTTATCATAAAGGCTATATAAAATCAGGTAGAATCTTTGGAAAAAAAGAGTAAATAAAACACTACATTTCTCCAGCAAAAGTGATCTAGTGGATCTTACCTGACTATATCTCAAATCAAAACTACGCTGAAAGGCAGTCAAATGTATTTTTCCCCTATTTTTGCTGGAGATAACCAGTTTCTAGGCAGTTTCACAAGCCTAGAAATAGTCACAGCTCTGTTATTAATACCATAAGTTAATAATTAATACCAATAGGTCTGCTACACATAAAGGGGCTTTTCTTAAATTAATGTCTTCTAACATGCTAATGGTCCTGGTTTTTAAGGTTCCCCTGCAGAGAACATGAAGACAACATTCAATCTGTGTCCTCAAACACAACCAGGAGACTTTACATATACCTGTTTGTGAAATACATATTCTAAAACAAAATTATAAATACTTTCCTTTCTTTCCTATACAGCCCATGAAATAGAAGAAGTCAATATCTGAGATCAAACTGTTATCCATATCAAAGGTTGAAAATGAAGGAAGAAACTTTGATTTCATATTCATACTGATACAAGAGACGTTAATGGCATGCACTGTATACAGGAATTCTTGATCGGGGTCATGGATAGCAGCTTAGATTAACTATAGCTTGACAGTGATTATTCTTTCTACAGAGGTACAGCTCAAAAAAAAATCAGTTCCACTAGAAGCTACAAATATATAGAGAAAACGAATCATTCTCTTAGAAAGAACAATCTAGACATATAAAATTTGTTATTATGACAGATTAATGTCACTGCTATCATGGCAAACTGGGAAGCAAAAAGCAGTCATTATCAATATTCTTTTTAACTTACCCTCCGCATATTATTGCTCCCTTGCCCATAGCGGCTAGGCATACTTCACATCTGGCAGGATTGTTCTTACAGGGCAAACAGGTAAAGTACTTTTTATTTATTTATTTTTATCAAAAGCCCACATTTCTCTCATTCCTACTCATGAATCTGTTTCTCCAAAACACTCTGTACCCAGCCAATTTGGCCGCTGTCTGCCAATCTTCTCAGAAGATAAATGACAAGGCTATGAAGTCTACTGTAAGAATAAATTTTATACATTTAGAAAGACGTATACATTATCTACATTCTATAGATATACATTCTATAAGAGAGCTCTCTAAGTAACTAGAGACATGCTTGAGGTTGTGGCACTTTCAAGAAAATGGTGTTTTTTTCAAATAGACCAATGACATTATTTCAGAAGGTCCTATGCTTGTTGAAATTACCTCAATAACCTTGTGGAAATTAACTCAAAGTACATACTTTTTTTTTTTTTTTTTTTTAGCAAAATATTAAAAAATGGCCTGTTATTATATTTTTTATCTTAAAACATGCAGATCTCATTATGTACTTAGCATCTTAAATTAAACACTAACATAAATTAAACATAAATTAAAACCTTATGCAAACATAAATTTGACATCAAGCACTGAAGGAATATTCTCCTTTGGGATGTTAAACCAATAAAGCAATTAAACCATGTCAGACAAACAAGATAAACAATTATAAACAATATCATAAAATGAACAAATAATTCTATATGTGTTATAATAAACAAAAAATCTTATATATATGAATGAAATAAATAAATAATTGTATATATAATCAAGCTTTTTTTCTTTTTTTTTAGTTTATACTTTACAAACACTCTGAAATTACTACACGATTTAGAGGGAGAGAACTAAACTTTACCACTTACATCTCACCTTGTTGAGAACACCTGATCTAGAAAAGCAAAATGATAGCGACAGTACTACAATGCCTGTTTGCACAGAATTGTGTCACCACACCAAGAATATTCTTCTTAGAGGTTCTAAGTAGTTAATGAATCTTAGGATCTTAAACTCTTAAACTTAAAAAAAAAAAAAAAGTTCAGATGTGTGTAAACAACACTGGTATGGACTGCAATAACAATAGTAGAATTTGCAAGGACAGAAAAGGACAGAATATCATTTATTGTAGTAAATGAAGAGTTGGGTTTTTTTTTCTTCCCATGGTAAATTATAATGAAGACACTCATTGGGTAAAATTTTCCCTTTCATTGTGAACACTTAATCAAACTCTGTACAAACAGAAATGGAGATCTTTCCTTTTCCAACACAGGGAAAGGTGAGTGCAAGCTGAAACAGATATTTGTATCATGGAAGACTTTTAGTGAACAGAAGAGGGATAATCTAAATGCAGGGAAGAATGGATGGATTTCAGAGATCTCTACAGCGACATTAAATCTCAATAAGATACCTAGGAACAACACTTCTATGGCAGGATTCATTTCATATCAAAATATTTGCCTCAAATAAAAATTGGTCATCAAGAAGGAAAATGGGATATTATGCTCAACCAGAGAAATTACTTTGGGGAATATATTTGGATTATGCTAGACTTGCCTGTACTATCTGAGTTAGTTAGCCACCAAAAAAAAAAAAAAAAAAAAAAAAAATAAAGACAGGATAACTATACAGCACATTTCTTTCTCCAGGGTCTTGATTCTATTATGAACTCTATTCTTCTTTTAGAAATTAACTCCCTGCTGCGAGGAATTTGCAAGAAATCTGCATTATAGTAATTGTTTGCTGTAATTTTCTGCTACAACTGATCCCACGGAATAACTTTTTTTTCCTTTTTTTTTTTTTTTTTCAGTTACCACTGTAAAATTTATGTTAAACCTTAAGATATAGGACTTTGAGCTACTCATATTTAACAAAACATTACAAAACTCAAACTGTGTAACTTCTTTATCCTTTCACCAAATGTTCACTTCTGTTGGTTGCCATTCAAACTCAGAGTCAGGGAAGAGTTTCACTGCATTTCTACGTCCTTAGTGTCTGATATACGCCCTGAGTGAGCACGTTATGAATCATTATAAATTTATAATATGATATTCTCTTTACTTATTTTTTCTCTTTTACAGAAGAGTTTTTTTTCTCCATTTCTTCTAAATTTCCTAAACATTCCCTAGAAAAATTCACAAGCTGAAGACAATGCCACACTAAAAGAAACTTTAAGATTAAGTTAGATGGAACTTATTGAGTCAGGTAAAGCACCGATTATCCAGAACAGCTCTTCTGTTTCCAGACCTGAGGGAGAACCATTCTTCTATGTTTATAACCATCTTTACATATTTTATATATAAAAATACATAATATATTTATATAATATATAGATATGATATAATATAATATATATATTAATATATATTTATATATTTTCATGAAATCTCCTATAATTACAGATACAGTGAGAAACAAATTATTAATTGATATGTACCACATCAATATAAATTTGTAAATAAAAATAACTATTATAGGTTAATATATTAAATTAATCATATCTCCTTTTGGAGAAGAAAAATACAATGTTTTATAACTTTATACTTTGCAGCAATTTCTTTTTTAATTGCAAAGATTATAACAAAGATTGATGAAATAATAGCAGCTGTGATTCCTAATAAAACTGATACCATTCTTTCTGGGTTACAGTGCAGCTGCATCCAAATACAAAATCTATATTAGCCTTAAGTCTTGAAGGTGAAATATATTGCAATAAAATATTCCAAAAAACATAAATTTTAGAACAGAGTTACTTATATTGCAATCTGGCCAAGGCAACCGGATTAGCAACCTCTGCAGGACCGGGGAAAGACATGTCTTTTAAAGGAATTTATCATATTTATAGTATTATATAAGCTGGTTCATGATTTAACTTAATTGCATCCATGCATGGGACTGGTGCAATTAATGCACTCATGTATTAATGCACCCATGCATCTTCCCTCGCCTTTGCTTTTTCCTAGCTGGACTGCCATTCAAGAAAAAAGCATCTGCATATGGGGAAGAAGCAAGTTTGGAAAGCTGTTGGTGGGAAGCTCAATGATAGTATAGTTGAAGTCATCCGCGCTCAATCTGTCTAGAATATAAAAGATGTTACAAACATATCTTTTCTATCAAACATATCAATCAACTTCTGAATGCCAAATCACTTAAACTAGAGCTCAAAATGCACAAATACACACACAGACACACATATAAATATATATACACACACACACACACATATTCACATATATATACACACACATATATATTCATAGTAGGTATCTCTAGCTTTGAGAGCAACCTCCTGCCCGTCTGGCAGTGAAAACATGCTCCAGACGTATAAGATACAGGATATTTGAATCAACATTGCCACTTTAGGAAGGATTAGGAAATCCTCAGTGGAGACTAAAGAATCCAGTCTGGATTATTTTTAAAAGAGTTCATAAAAATCATAATACAAGGCAAAAATCTGCTAAACATACAGATTATATAAATCTGTGATAGTTACCAAAAGTCAAGGGAGACAGGAGCAAAAAACCATTAAAAACAAACCAAAACAAAATATACCTCAGAGAACAGGTGTCCCTGCTTGAACAGGGGGGTTGGACTAAGTGATCTTGAGAGGTCCGTTCCAAACTCAATCATTCTGTGGTTCTCTGTATGTGAATACTATGTCTGTAATTTGCTGCTTAAAAGATTTTTTTTTTTAATCCGAAATTGTATGTAGGATTAATCAGGCTATATATTTACATGAAAAAGAACACATATGAATATGCATTATATACTTCACATCAGTGTTCCATTTGTTACTATAGTAAAACTGCAATCACAGACATTAAACTCCCCGGTGCACAGAGGATTCTCAGTAACATCTGCTGATGTAGCCTGTTGAGGGAAGACAAATCTTTTCTTCTTCTAAAAATAGTCTCTCACTGTGAAATGTCTGTGTCCTCTAAAATGGACTGTATGAAGAAGTGATAGTAAAGTACAATGCTTGTACTGTTTTAGATTTCTCACCTTTTCGCATCAAAAAAAGATACAAGTTAGTCTAAGTATTTCCAATTTTCTCTCTTATCTCTAAAGAATGCATTGTTAATACGTGTCTCTCTACAACTAACTAAAAACAACCCATGTGTGATTCATTTCATTTAGCTTTAATTATTCACGAGATAAATATAGAATCTAATGGAACTATTTGGGCTCCTACAGAGACAAACTCCAGAGGATGAAGCATTATGTTCTACAAATGTGCTCTGAATTTCTTTGTAGAAGTGCATACTGCTTTCCATTGACCACAGCAGAAGCTGAAAGTCCCAGCTGATCCATACTCTTAACTTTCAAGTTGCAAGAGTAAAAGATAAATTAGACTTTCCACATACAAAATCAGAAAGATTAATTTCCATATCATAAGATACTATCAAGTACAAGATTAGACAATGTAAGGACAGAGCCAATAAGGATTATGAACTGAGTGCTGAATCTCCCTGCATTCAAGGAGGGGAGCTTTACACTTCAGAATAAGATCAGAAAAATACCACAGTAGGTAAGCACCTTTCAAGTGCTAAGGGTAGGAGTACAACACAGTTATATAATTGTGAGGAATACAATTTAATCACTATGTAACATGAAATACATAAGCAGTTCAATAAATATAAAACTTAGGATTCTTTCTTCTAACCGCTGGTTTGTAGAGGCGCTTTGGGATCTTTTATTTAACAAATCCTTAACCAATGCTTTTCTGTGATATGCAGTAGGTATGTAGCAATGTAGTGATGTTACAATGAAAAGCTTAAGAGAAACCTTGCGTTCAATTTTCTGGGGCACAGGTACGGAATTGTATCACTGCAGTATAGTAGAACTATAATACCGGTAGTCTGAGACTTTAATATGAAAAGATGGGCCATCTCCTGGCCCATTAGATCATACCCATCTCTGTTATTGGATCTAGTGTGTAAGATTAGTTTGGAGGTTAATGCTTTTTCATCCCTTTGACACTGAGCGCCCTGAATACAGAAAAACCGCAGAAAATTTCATGAGGAAGCACTTTTCCTTGCTTGTGCTCATAGATAACTGCTCTAGAATATCAAGCAAATTTTTGAGTATAACAATGATGCCAAGCAAGTGTTATTGTCATCGTATTCTAAGCACAAAGTTTCTTTACTGCTGTCTCAGGCTTAATACAAAATTTTAAAGTAAACATGGCTACATAAAGGATAATACACAGCTTTTAAGCAACTATTTCATACTCAAGAATTCAGAAAAGTTAAGAAAAATAGCTTCCTAGAGTTTGTACTCATTTGCAGAAAGAAGATTTTGTGTCTACATATTAATTAAGTATCCAAAAATAACTGCCACAGTTACTGAAAGAAAACTTTGCATTTGATTCAACACCGATGTACTGCACTTTTATGCTAAGGTAACACCACTGAAGTTACTAGGAAGTAGCAATGAACTAAATATTCTAAACAGAATTCCTACTGAAAAAAGTTATAAATCCAATTTCCCTGGCTCTGTTTCAGTTTCAAGGCCTCATCTTAAATCAGACAAATTATGGAGTTTTTAGCCTAAATTGACCTGTAAGGGGTTTACACAGCTTTAAGTTTACATTAACCTGAAAAAAGCATAGACTAATACAGTGGTAAAAAGCTGTAGATCTTGTGCAAGCTTCATTATCATTTTTATGGATTGGTATTCAACCAAACTAGGGTTCCTAAGGTGATTTTTTGCTACATATATCTGTTTTCAGGAGAAAAAGGCCAAAAAAAGGGACAGCTGAATTTTTACAGTATATGAGATTTGTAGCAGAATCTTTCCTGAATGTGTAGAGTTCATCTGGGTTATCAGAATCTTCTAGGGGATAGGAATATGCATTCGTCTCTTCTTAACTTGGGGAGGCCTAGAAATATGTTCTCTTTTTCTGCATTGCTGATCTCGCTGATAGTGGATAGATGGTGCTCCTGATACCTACAAAAAGGATGCAATTTTAAGCTTTTGTTTTTATTGTGAAAAGATGTTGTTTGATTAGAGGTGGCGTTCTCATGAAGGAGTACAAATATTAGAAGCTCTGATACCCACTCAACACACAAATACATCTATTTGAGTTTTCTAATGACTTCTCTGTTTTTTCCAGTGCTCTGTCATGTCACCATTGTCATCCCTATCACTGGGTAAGTAAAACATTGCATGACACAGAAGGCTACTCTTTCTTTCAGTAACTTTTTATAATATTTGTCGAGAAATTTTGATTTTGTAAATATTAAGTATTAATAATTAGTGGTTATCAAATGCACTATACTTCCATTTATATATACCTCTTTTGATGAATCATGATTTTTTATAGACTGAACTTTCAGTGAATCTGTGACAAAGACATATGTGTGACTTAGTTGTGCTAATAATACATTAGTTATGTTATCAGGAAACCACAGGAACACTACTGAAGAACACACAGACTCACAAAATACAAATAAGAGTGTCTTCAAAGTGAAAGCATAGATGATAACAGAGGCCTCTGGGCCATAAAATTAAATCACAATTAGTGCACATTTAGTGCATCTTTAGTGCATTTTTCACTAAAGAAATGCAACCTTGGAAGCTGGGTATACCAGGGTTAAGGAGAAACAAAGAACAAGAATCCAGGTAATGTAAAACTTATCATACATATTAGATATCCAATACAAGGAACAATGAAGTAAATGACTATGTCAGTATAATATCACAATCAGAGTTCGGAGAGAATAAATAAATAAATAAATAAAATTATCAATCAAAGTGAAGAATTCTGATGGCTGATGCTTTGACATAATCCTTATCCTCTCTCTTCTTGAGAAAGGCTGGCATATTTGTTCTTAGAATCCAGATGGGTATAGGAAGGTTGAACAAATAGCCAGATAAAGGCGACAGTTTGTGCATATTGTTTTTAACTGTCTTATTGTTATATGCATCATAGAATTATTATAGTTGGAAAAGACCTTCAAGATCATCAAGTCCAACTGTAAACCATTCTACACCATGCCTGTTAAACCATGTCCCTAAGTGCCTCATCTACATGTTTCTTGAATACTGCCAGGGCCAGTGACCTACCACTTCCCTGGGCAGCCTGTTCCCTGAGCAGTTGACTTCTCTTTCCATGTAGAATTTTTTCCTAATATCTAACCTGAACCTCCCCTGGCACAACTTTAGGCCATTCTGAAGAAGAGATCAACCTCTGCATCACTACAACCTCCTTTCAGGGATTTATAGAGAGCGATAAGCTCTCATCTGCCTCTAGATTAAACGGAAGTAAAAATAACCAAACATGTCAGTCTGTAAGTGGACTACAGTATAGCCCACTTATACAATACTTACAAAATATGTAAGTTGATCAATAACATCTCATTGATTAGACTATTAACACTTTGCTTAGTCAGTCAGTAAATTTCTGGTGCTGCCTATAAAATGTGTTTCTTGAAACCACATGAGGTGCTTGGTCTGTACTTGGTTTCAGTTTAGACAAATTCAGAATAGATAGAACTCCACAAGATCAGATCAGGTTCATGAATTTCAATATCAGGCACCTCATTTTTATTTTTTTTTCCGTCCTAATGAACAAGTCTCACTATGGAGACATCCAAGGGACAGACTGTGAAATGTGCCACCAAAGATAAATTAGCATGTTGTTCCTTGAGCTTAGAAGCTGAGACAGTATGTGTGAAGGTGAAATAACCTATGTTAAGCAGTAATCTGCTGCTTAGAAGGCTGATAGCAGCCTCAGCATTAGAAAATGGGGGAAAAAAAAAAAAAAAAAAGCAGTCCTCTTTCTCATTGCTGTAGATATGGCGCTCCTAGAGGCCGTATTCTACCTCAGAGTTTTGGATCCCTTCATGGACAACTTCTTTGGCAATGGGATGAAGCATTACACTACTTGTACACAGATTGCTAACAGGTAAATAACTAGGCACTATCCATTTGTGCTCTCACTGATATTAACACAAACTCCAGCTTCTTTACATATACTCCTGATTTACAGTGATAGCAGTAAATTAGATGAGATATAGAATCATTCTTTATAATTCTTTTTCAATTCATTTCCATTCTGGAGGACATGGTTATGTCCTTTATTTTGGTGTTGTTATTTGTTTTGTTTATTTTGTTTTGGCTTTTCTTTTCAACCTGTGAAACTGTCATACTGACATCTCCTGGAAAGTACAATAATACTTGAAAAAACAAGTGGTCAGAATGACAAGTTTTCTGCAATACTTTTTGGGAAAAAAAGTAATTCATATATCTCTGTAATTCATATATCTATTTCAAACATACACCTATGCATAAATGCATACTTTTTTTTTCTTTTTGTATTTTAAATTTGTGCAGAATCACAAAACACAAAGATACTGTATACTCCAAGGAAGATAATATATTGAAAAAAAAAATACAAATGAAGATGAGAAGATACCTGAAAACTGAGATATAAAAGACTCAGAATAAAAGTATTACAAGATCCCAGATAAAATTCCGGGAGACTATCTGAAAACTCAGCTAATTCATGCAAATAAATGTTTTAAATTAAATTAACCATAAGTTTTGGACATTTAATACTACAGTATTCCAGGGTTTTTGCTAATAATATTGATTATATTCCCACTAAAACACCATTACTTACCTCAGAAAAATACACACACAGAAAACAGTGCAGAGCTAGATGCAGAGTAGGCTTTTTATCTTACCTTATTACATCAAATTATAAACATAAATTATTCCTCAAGATAGCAGCCAAAAAGGAATTATATGTTTCTGTTCTGTAGAAGTTTCCAGAAAGAAAAAAAAAAGGACAAAATGTCTATCAGCAGGCTTTAAGCAGATGTGGAAAAAATGGAAAGATTTGAGATCTTAACACAATAAAATAATTAATAAAGTGAATACTTAATTTGCCTAAATTGTGTACTTAGCACTATTTTAACCACAATTTAGATCTTTAAGAAAGGATATGACATTACCATCCCCATCCTCATTTGGATAAATATGGTTGATATTACCTTTTTTTTTATTTGTTTGTTTTGTCTTTGAAGTCTTCATTTTTAAGCCAAGACAAGGGAGTCAAACCGTTGACATGCCTCTGGTATTGATGTTAAAATATTTCCATTCATTTTCATGGCAGAAGAGCCATAATAAATTTGTCAAGTTTTAATACTTGAATAGCAGAAGAAAAATCCCTTTCTTTGCCCTCAGAGAATATTTTTTACGAGGTTTTGGGTTTGGTTTGGTTCAATTCCATATACTTAGGCACAACCAAAACACCTCCCTGAACACTGATTTGTAAGTTGATGTCTTACTCAAGGTCTTCAGAACAATGGTTCTTAATGGTCATGATTCCAGAAAGTATTTGGATGGGTTGATCTCTAAACTTATGAGAAATCTCCACAAAACCAAGGTGTTTTTTTCTGCCATGTAAAAGCTAATGCTATGCTTGTGTACTTTTTTACTTGAAAATTTTATTTGCAGTAATTATTATTATAAATGCAAGCTATTGAGAGAACAATTTCAAGGTATTTTGACATTGCAAAAACTGGAGCAAAAAAATATTGTGGAAGTTCATAACAGCAGTGTGGTGCAGCAACCTGTATCACAGCTAGCAGAGACTGACTCGCGAGACCAAAATAGTAATACACCCCGGCACGTGCCAGAAGGTGCAAGTAATCTTAATGACTGAACTAATAACTGTATGACGTGATGCCTGCATTTTAATAATATATACTATATTCAAAAATAGTCTAAAGGAAGTACAGGGCCTTCTATTCTCTGAAATGTCTCGTCAGGAGGTCAGATAGAAAGCAGATGGACTGTTTTAACAGGCTTTATTTAGCCACTGAATGTGGTGTAGTCACTACCTTGCTGTGAAAGCAGCCATCATGACTAAAGTGCAACAGGGACTTTAGGTCCTTTTCCTAACGACAGCTACAAAATGCCAGAAACAACTAAAGACAGTGTGAAGATCTCCTGAATTTTAGCATAACCCATAAGAACAAAGGAGAGGAGGCACGTCTTGATTCATCTTCATGGTAGAAAAGAAAGATACGTCCTTTCAGCCTTCATTTTCTTAGGCTACAGAAGAAAAATTTGCTTACTCTCACAAGGCAGACTTACACTTCCCTTACAGTTACTGAGTTTTTATTTCCTTCTGATCCTCTCCAAATTTTGTCATCAATAAATTTCAATAACATACTCCTACTTCTTGTGTGAGAGCCAAAATTAAACAAGATTAACTCCAAAATGATCTTTGAGGAAACTATTACTAATACAAGATTAATTGTAAGACTTTATCACCCTAAATTCCTTCATTATCACAGCCTGTTTGAATATCCTCTTTACTGAGTCAATACATGCATTAAAGATTTCCTACTAATTTACTAGTTACTCTTTTTGAATTGGACAAATAAATTCTAGGTGACTTCATATCAAATACCCTAAAGTCTAGACAGATTAATGCCTCTGTGTTAGCTTCATCTAGATTAGTATTTTAAATAAAGCTACCATATTACTGCAGCATAATCTGTCATAGATTGGGTAAGTGTGGGTAAGTGTGGGTAAGAATATTCACATTCCTCCCTTTACATCTGTAGCTCTTTCCAGGAAAAGAAAAAAAAGAAAAAGAAGTTCTAAATTAATTTCTGTTAAAAATAATCTCAGTCAGAATAACCTCTTCTCAAGTATCAGCATTTCAAAATCCTGATGGGATATTGTCCATTTAATCTAATTTGAGCATATGTCATTATTTTTATTTTAGTTCATATATAATTATCTTTCTTCCCTACTCACACACATTTGTTCATATTATACACACTACTTGTATCCTCACAAGTGATAAGACTTTTGGGGGGATTATACTTGGAATATCTTTTTTGTTTCACAATGCCATGATCACTTCTCCTTTTACTTACATGGCTAAAGTGTTCATTACTATATATATTTTTAAAGTCAATAGACCTTTAGCTCTCTTTCTGCATTACACTCATGCATTAAATGAATTACAGTATCTATGTAACAATAACTTCATGAAGCATGCAGCTTGAAGACTTCAGTAGGGAAATCTAAAGTATCAGAAGAAACAAATAGTTACATATTTTAGCAGTTTATCCTTTAAAAAACTTATCTTGTGTACACTGAAGAGGAATGACTGGTAGCAGGAGCAAAATATTATTTTCCACTGCAGCATGACTAGTGCAGTCAGTGGCTTTTAAAAATATATGCTGAATGTCTTTTGTTTGAAGAAACAAAGTACCTGTTCCCAGAGTAGGCATGATCTTCACAAATAAAAAAAAAAAAAAAAGAAAGAAAAGTAGCTTAGCTTCCTTCAGAAGGACATGTTACTGCAACTTTTTAAAGAACATCATATTAGAAATCTGCAGGGTGAAGGGAGTTACTCAAATGCACTTTCATAATCTCTCAGTTCTTCTGTTTGTAAAATGGAAGAAAAACATCTAATGTTTTTCCAAATTAGACTTTCCAAATGGCTGCAAGAAAACACAGAAAAAACATCAAATATTGGAAAAAAATTGCAATCCATTATCTTTTAACCCAGATCAACCTCTGCTATATTGAAGTGTTGATCCTGCCTTCTAGCCTTCACTCACATGGAAAGTTGTCTTTCCTGATAATGCAAGATAATTTTGTAAATAAGTACAAATGTTTTTAGATTTTTTTTTCTCTCCTAGATATTCACAGACAACATCCTCCTTAAGTTTCTAGAGGGTGGGGGGGAAATCCATTGCCAAAATCCAGACCCCTGCTCAAAAAATCAAGGCCAATTCAGAGAACATAATTAACACCAGCAACAACTCATATTTTCTACACCTTACATACTAGCTTTTAGTAGAGCATTTCAAAAGAAAATTTCAGTCTGAGACTAAGGTTTACCACAGAAATTAACCATCAAAATGGTTAAAATTCAGGAAGTCAAGGAGGAAAAAAAACATACAAATGATGAGTGAAAGGAATATTGTGAAACATCATTTCATAATCTGTTATTTTCTAATACAAACAGATAAATTCATGAATCTTCTAATAGCCTGCAACTAAAAATACTAGTATTTTGCCTTTACAGTTTGGAAAAAGTAAGTACATTACTGCAGCATTGGTGATCATGCCCACAGTGATCAGATGAGCTAACTTTTGGAAGCCCAGAAAAGGTATAGTCCTTCTTACAAAGTCATTTTTCAACAAAATATCATCAAATGACAGCTGTAACATATATTCAGCTTGGGGGAAAAAAAAAAAAAAAAAAATCCACCCAGCAAATGAATGACTGACAATTATACTGCATGATCTTTCTATTACATCAAGATTTTCCCCACAGAACCCATAGAAGAACATACGGAAAATAAAAATAAAATAACTCTGTTTGACTTTTTTGTCTTATAAAAGGCTACTATAATCACTGAATCAAATCAAGTATTATAAACATATGATTACATTAATTTAAAATGGCTTGGCTCATGTTTATGCAGCATTTAGGCCTGTACTTATTTTATTATAAATGATTTGTTAAACAGCTGTATCCAGTCAACCACCACCAAAAGCAAATTAATTTTAAAGATTATTGTCCAATAAATAATTTACTGAGCCCTATCTAAGACATATTTGATCAAACTCCTAAACCTTAAAATAGAGCAAATTCATTTGCAGCAATTACTGAAGATTTATAACTGTTTTGTGCTCCGTATCACCATGTACTTCACAGAGGGCAATAGATAGCTGCAGATAGGTGACCATTAAAATTAAGCATTTATATTACATTGTCACGTTATTTCCAAAATTATGTATTTACTAGCTGTAGAAAATCAAGGATGTGATTAATGTTCTCATATCACTTCAAGGATGCCTTGGCAAGACATGCTACTTTACAGGTAGAGGGGAAGTAGAGAAATTTCAGCAACAGCCAAAAACACTCAAAAGCAAGAGGAGATAAGTGATTCTACCTGTGATCTCTAATCCAACACCATCCTAAAGGATACTGCAGTAGTCTTTTCTCTAACCTGTAAAAGAATACGTAACAAAGAGACATATTATAAACATACCTCTAAGAAAACATTGACAAGGCATTCATAAAAGATAAGAACAGGAGGAAGGAACAATGAGCAGTATGATGGATCCTAGAAACAACCTGTGAATATTCTGTCAGCTGATACCTATTCTGTAGCCAAATCAGAATCCTTGCTAAAGAATTATGATGATTATCATCTGGTTTCAAACAAATCACAGAAGGGTTGAGGTTAGAAGGGACCTTTGGAGATGATCTAGTCTAATCCTCAGCTCAGGCAGCATCACCTGGAACTGGGTGACCTTGACCAGGACCCTATCCAGACGGTTTTTGAATATTTACAAAGAAGTAGACTCCATTTCTTTTTTTGAAAGAAACACAACTGAATGCTTAACTATAGCTGAGGAAAAAGTTGATCTGTGTGCCTTCTTAGACTGCGTAGAATATTTTATCATGTTACAAATTTGAACATAATAAAATATAAATATAATACTTAGCTGTTAATTTTAAGGCTATAGGTAGCAGGTGATACTCTCAAATTTGGCACTAGAGGCAGAAGCCTTAAATATATTCCAAACGGAATTCTGGGATCTTTTGAGCTGTTTTTAAATTTAACATTTCAGTTCTCTCTTTGTTAGTGCTATTGTAAAATTATCTGCTGATAGGGAATAAAAAATTAAATCCGTTTTGCTAAGATTATCTATTAAACTAGGCAATTTCTGGTTTCCAGAATATAGCCAGAAAAATCTGTTAGTATACATGCTCTTCCCACCATTAGGTCATACCAGGAATCAGGCTCCAAGAAAGTATTTTCCATTAGTCCTGCAGATTGGAGCAGATTCTTCCTGGAGCTTTTTTCCTAAAGGAGAGAGAGTCAGCAAACCTGCACCCTTGCTACAGTCCTACCAAAAATGTGTTGAAATGGTTTTATCACATGATTATTAGCCTAGAAGTTGTGAAAAAGAATGATAAAGAAAACCTCTGTGCCTCGTTGTAATTAGAAGTGTCAAACGTAACCTACTGCCATGATATCTTACCTTTCTGCAACAAATTGAGCATTTGAATGAAAAAAAAAGACTGTGACATTGCAAGAAAATTGACTACAGTAGCAGTAATTGTGACAATATACAGGTGATTAAATCCATCTTATTTTCTCCATTTCCTACATCTCAGAATAAAATTTGCAGACATGGAAAAGATATAAATTACTTTGAATCCTATATATAAATTAATAACAAAAATTGTGGTTCTCCTACCTGAATACTGGTATTTATTAATAAGATTTTAGCACCATTAATAAACTACTATGAACTTTTCTTAAGATAAATGTCCATCAGTGAAAATTCAAAGTCTTTTCAACTGCTAACATATTTTTCCCTTTCAGCAAATTTTATTAATGGCTTCTTTTTTACTGAGAAAATAAAAGAATTTATATTTGTTTTCTGGAAGAATAATAACATCCTTTGGCTTAAAACCAAACAAGAGAACTTTCCTCTAGATATTGTTGATCAGATGTCCATTATTTGATGGACGTAATCATTATTGGCTTATCAAATTTCAAGTTGCCTTAAGATTTTTAAGTTATCAACAATGTTCAGAGAAAACTTTGCTGCACAGTTATAGTTACAGTTCAAATATCCCAATACTGAGAGAGTAGGAATGAGTTGAGTTTTCTCCCCATAAAAGTATAGCTTAAATAAGTATTTGGTTTGCAATTTGAGAGAAGAAAATTGTATTTTCTTATAACTTCTGAGTAAAAAATGTATGACAAAGGAAAACTTTAAAAGTGTACTAGTAATACCTGCAGAAAAAAAGCATTTGCAATAGTATAAAATGTGCAAGAGGATCAGGACAGAAATGTGCACGAGGATCAGGATCAGATTGAGTAAGCAATTTTCAAAGTAAAATAACATTGTGGCTATCAATTGGTTTAAAATGCTTTGGTAACTGTGAATGCTGGCATTTGCCTATAAAATTACAAATGTTTACACAAAACACTGCTAAATTTATGTTTATTTTCACAAATTGAAAATCCTTTTTACTATTTACTAAACAGATTGTAAAACAGATTTCTTAAACAGAGCTCATGAAGCTTTAAAAACAAATAACAGAAATCACAGCTGTAAAAAATGCATCTTCTGTACAAAATATCAGTATAGAAATCAGATGTTTGCTCAATGTTATCGAGAAAATGTCTCATCACATCCAAGCCACATGTTTAAATATTTCATCTGATCATTTTAAAGAGGGTATATTAAATATTTTCCCTTTTAACCTTTCCAGTGTCCTCACCATATTGCATATACCATATTGATACTCCATCTGTTGAATTATGTGGGATATTTTATTTAATAAAAAAAGCATAAAAGATAGTCTTATGGATGTGTCTAGTTCACAGGATCACACAAAATCACAAAATATTTGAGGTTGGAAGTGACCTCCAGAGATCACCTAGCCCAACCCCTCTGCTTCAGCAGGGACCCCTAGAGCACGTGGCACAGGGTGGCATCCTGGCAGGTTTGGAAGATCTGCAGAGAAGGAGACTCCTCAACTTCTCCGGGCAGTCTATTCTTGGGCTTTGTCACCCTTACAGGAAAGAAGTTCTTCCTTAACTTTTACCATTACATTTGCTACCTATTTCTAGTGCTGCAGCACATTGGTGTTTCTTAGGATGCCGCTTGATCCTAAGCCTGCTATCCAACACACTGCATAGCCCAACAAATAAGTATTATTTGTTATCCTTCAGAACCCTGTCCACAAATGGATTCTACATTTTCTTGTCTGCCTGCATGTACAGAATAGCCTAGGAGAAGCAACAGTGAGAATGAAGTTATTGTTTCATGTGACTAAGGAATGTTTAATAGCTTTCATTACTTTATAAAGTAGTTTAGTTCAGTTTCTGTATAGGAACAGAGTAGTAGAGGCAAACCACATTTCCTTTTTTTTAATGCAATTTTCACAATCTTTACACAAAACGGGAATGTATATCTAAGGAATAATACTTTTAGGATTAGAGACTCTTTTTTATAATAAAGGAATCTTTAAAAATGAAAGATTTTTATAAACATCTGCTGTAGATAAGATTTTTTTCTTTCTTCTGGAAAATGCATAACAAAATGTTCCTATGGAAACAGTAGAAGTTGATTATGTTAATCTCTAGATGAAATAGAAATTTTCCAAAAATCTTCTAAAATAAGAAATATTATTGATCTAAATGAAAACTGTTATCACAGAAATTTAATCAAGAGTGTTTTCTTCATTGGGTGGTTTAATTGATCACTGGAAGAAAAATACACAGAGCAGAGAGGAGGGAAGGACAATAAAAGCAAACTCACCTGATCAGATCTTTCTGGAAGTCTGGGGATATTGGGGACTCACTTCATTTGGCTCAGATATGTCTAAGCATCCCACGTTCTAGCTTAATGCAAATAATTTGCTTTCTTGCTACTGAAAGTATTTTATAGATGTCTCATTTAATATATATTGGAATATTTCTAATTCAATATATATTATAACAGTAAGCTTCACCTTTATGTAATGTAGAAACAGAAAAACACAGGATACTATGACTGAATTAGAAGGTCATTTACTTTTGTTCTTAGCTTCTTGGTAGGACTAACATATCTATGTGATACTTGACAGAAGTTCATCTGATTTCATAGACATTACTACATTATGAGTAAACTAAAACCAATATTCTTTACTATATCACTAAGCCACAAAGATGAAGTGATTCTTCCAGGACTTTTAGGAGAGATTCATAAGAGAATCTACTCTTTGCACCATCCACACGGCAAATTTTGCAAAGATATCAGTTTTTAGCGAGTTTGATAAGGATGCAATTTTTAATGAAGCGAGACTGCCTTGCCACAAGACTTTCCACTTTCCACTCTCCTACCTTGCTGATGGAGACAGCACCCAACATTTCCCCACTGTGCTTCTGCCACACCAACAGAGTTCCTGCAATACATCAGTTTCATCATTAACTCTTTACTTGCCCATCACCTATTCAGTGTGTAATCTCTTTGAAACTATCATCGTATTTGTGCAGTTCCTAGCACAATCTAAAATCATTCCTGATTGGTACCTAGGATATACCAAGCCATTTGAAGACTCAATAATCTGACAAAAAAAGCAATGAAGACTCTTGCCAGGATTTATTATTTGGATTTAGTTTACAATTTGGAATTCTATTCATGAATTCAAAAAAGTGGTTAAAGACAAATCCATGTGCAGTATGCAAATAAACAAACAAACAAACAAGTAATAAAGCAGTTCAAGACCTCTTTTGGTAATGTTCCAGGTTCTACTCTAATGCTAGATTTAATTTTACACACAGGAAAAAAGTCTTTTAATGTTTTTATTCATAAAGAATACAGAAGATAAGGACTACTGATTTGATCTGGGAATATTAAGTACTTGAAATTATGACAGTGTGTTTTTTTGTTTTGTTTTTTAAATAGAAGACGATATATTTTTGTACCTTCCTATTGATATCAATGAGATGTAACAACCATAAATGACAATAGTCCCAAGCAGATCTACCAAAATAAAGAGAGCTTTAAGTGGAGCATGGCTTTATACTGATTTTCTGTGTACATGGGAGTTCTGCTACAGGCATTTAGAAAATGTGAATTCTTAATGTATCAAGTTCTTGTAAAATCTTCTAAGAAAAATCAATACATCCTTTGTTATTAGCACCAGAAATCATGTAAGAACTATAATATCCTTGTATTCCTGAATCAAGGTAAAATGAATTTGGGATTAAGACAGCCAGTTTCTTACTATCGTATTAACTTGATGATTATTTAATTAGGATAGGAAGACATATCACTATAAAAACAGATTTTTTTTTTAATTTATTTTGAGGTTTATTTTTATCTGCTAGACCTCCAAATAGCAAAACTGATAATCCTATGCATGTCTTCAAAATACAGCTTTTTTAACAGTGCTTTCAAATGTAATTGATTCAGGTCACCAAAACATGGCCAATGTTTTCGGATTTAATGAGTTCTCATTATAATGAAAAATTCTTTAAAAATATAGAAAATATTCTCAGGAACAGGCCTGATAAAGACGAAAATGGCCACCACAGAAACTTCCTTTTTTTTTTTTTCTGTATATCTAAAATGTACATTTTTGAAAAACATATTTTCACATAATATAAAAGCATCTTATTAAATCCCACACAAGAATATGATTTAGAAACAGTTATTTTACATATCATCTCTAGCTAAAGCATAATTTCTTAAGTCAATAAAATATATTTTTGATTACACGCTTTTAAATCACACTAATAAATCTTAAAATGTTTTGATTTATAAATCTTTCTTTGTAGTTGAGATGATACAAACAAAAGATTAATAAACCATGACTTGAAAGCTGTTCAGTTAGTATCATCATGTATAAACCCAAATTGAATATGAGTGTGACATTCCAAAAAGCTATCTCTTCAAAACTATGTATGAGGAGTTGCACAGCAGGACATTTTAAAACAGATGCTTAAAAAACACCTGTAGTTCATATGATCACTCCAAAAACATAAAATGCATATACATAAAATAAGGGCATAAAAACACTTATAACACTGAATTATCTCCTTGCGAACTTGTAATCTCTAAGAAAGCTGACAGCATTGAAAACTCTGTAATATGCAACTAATGTTAAACAGCACATCTCCTAACTCTTAGGGGATACAAAAGCAGAAAAAAAATCAGTGAGCACAAGGCACCTGTGACACAAGTTCAAGAACAAGTAACTCAAGTTGTTCAAACACAAGAATTGTCCATTGAACAAACTGGCTGTGTCACTATGTATCCTACCTTTAATTGCATGATACAGTACAGCACCTCAACCATACCTCTGTTGTTGAATCTAAGAAAGAGAGAGATGTAAGAGTAGCTAGGGAATGTCAAGGATGTTGTTTCAGATACAGCTACAGTGTGGAGAAAAGGCTGAATCAGGTGCTACTCTTGTCATATTTTAAACATAGAAGAAGATATAAACAGAAACTTCTGCACTTAGCCAGATTTTTTTTTTTTCCTCATCCTCCTTTCTGGGTCACTGCACACCTGACTTGAGCTTCAGATATCAGCATAATGCAGTAACTGCAGCAGTGAGAGGAAGGTAAAGATAAGAACTGCCTTTTTCAAACAGGCCTTCATGAATGTGTTAATTTGCTATACTTGTGTCTGTGAACCTTTCTAAATTTTGCATGCCTATGTAACATATTGTGTATTTAAAATAATGTGAAATGCCTATCAGAGACAGAATTTTATTATAACTTCAACTTTCTAATGGAGGAAGTGTTAAAATGGACTGTTGAAGACTATGGTTAGAGTCAGAAAAGTAACTGTCAATATGGAGCTTGTTATTTAACATACTGGCTATTCTTTTTGTAAGTAAATGCTTTCCTGACAAAAGCAAGCTTTTACCACAGCTAACAGCACATTATCAATTCAATTGTAGAAGAGTAAGTTAAATTTTACTCCATTTCATGTACCTGACATTTTTGTTGATATTATACTTGACTCTGATTCAGGAATCTTTATTACAGATTATGAGAGTCCAGGAAAAATGAGAGAAAATGGACCAATTTTCTAATCTCGGGTTGAACACATAGGTCTGGCAGAATAAATAAATAAATAAATAAAAATAAAATAAAGTAAAAAAAAAATCACTATGAGATCAAGCAAACTTCAACAGAAGAATCTGAGAAAGAACGCTGTATTCTCTCATATACATTTAAAACATTACGTACTCATTTCAAGGAAAAAACTTTATAGGAAAAAACTGTTGTAACTTCCTTTTTTTTTTCTTTTCAATCATAACTAATAATTGAAATAGTACTGTGAAGACCAACTTGGACATATTAATAAAAATGGTAAATCTTATACCGCAAGTGAAGTAATTTCTCCAACTAAGAAGCTGAAGTAATTTTCACTTTAAATGCCTTTTATACCACATTGGTATCAAAGAACATTTATGTAGAAAGTAATTGAATCTTGACAGTTGTCACTGATGCAAAATACATGTACAAATTTAAAATCCTTATGATATCTGCTATTTGTTTTCAAAAGATATTGCTTTTCTAAGTAATAAATATGAGTGTCTTAATTATGTTTGTTGCATTAGAATACATTAAGAAAGTAATAATAAACTGGTATCTAAAATTCCTTTGATAAAACATTGTTACAAATTGTTTGCAACATGTCTTAAAATCTCCTTGTATGTGGTGAATTGGTATTACACATCTATTGTTTTTTTCCTCTAGGATCAGTCAAGGTTCAAGCACTGTCAATAAAACAGCATTCACAGCCACTTACCCATCCTTCATGTAATAGCAGACATCATCAATCATTTCCACTTCGGGAAAAGATCAGATCTGTCTACATGAGTTCTATTCAAGCAAATGCCACTATCATATTTGAGTGCCTTATGAAAAGAACTTAAATTTAATATATGGCTGAGCAAGCGAACTCTATATACACACCTCTCTAATACAACGTTATTGAGATTTCTCTCCTTGTTTTTGTCAAGCTGGTTCTCTTTTGACTTTTTCCTGCTGTTCTTGTATTCAAGGATTAGAAATTATACTTTATATTTTGTTCTGAAGACTATGTCATCTAGTGCTTGACCTTTTCTTTCATTAAAAAGTTATCATTAATTTCACCAGTTTGGTAAAATGGAACCCTTGGAGAAAATCAGGGCCAGTATTGTAATCAACACACTTTTAGGTAACTTTGTATTCATACATACGTATTCATACTGACACTCATTCAGTGACAACAGAAGATTACAGAGCCTTTCATGGAGCCTTTCATGGAGAGCCTTTCTTTCATTGAAAAAAAGTAATTTTGATATCCCAAATCATCGAAAAGCAGAGAGCTTCAGATGCTCTCTTTGATTACCAATTTTCCCTCACAAAATACTGCAGGTTATGGCTTTAAGGTTTGCCCTCCGCTCAATTCAATCACTGCTATTTTCTTTTTTTCTTTTTTTTTTTCTTGGATTAAAAACTTTCTTACTGCTCTTGCTTCTTCCATTTACTTTAGATTCCTAGCTGATAATACTATGCAGGCAATTGAGCAACCTCCTTACCACTTATATAATGTAATAAATTTGTTTACAATAATGCATTCTGCTTGAGAATGGATGTTCTTCCTTTTGACCATATAAAAGAGACCATTATCCAATGTCACTCACCCCACCACCAAAAGTAAAGAAGGAAAAACAGCTTAAGGACAGCTTTCTATCATTTCTCCTCCTGAAAATTGTTGGATTTTCACTGATTTTAGAAAATCTGGATGATTTACTAAGTATTTTCAGACCACTAATTTACTAAATACTATTCTCAAAAGTGTTTTTATAATTTCCATTAGGAAAAGAAAGGTACTTCACAGATTTAGTCTAACACAGAATCATAAAATCATAGAATGCTTAAGGTTGGAAGGGATCTCTAGAGATCATCCTGCACACACAGGGTCACCTAGAGCACATGGCACAGGGTGACATCCAAGTGGGTTTTGAAGATCTCCAGAGAAGGAGACTCCACAACGTCTCTAGGCAACCTGTTCCAGGGCTCTGTCACCCTCACTGTTAAGAATTTTTCCTTAAGTTCCTGAGGAACTTTTGATGCCTCAATTTGTGGCCGTTTCCTCTAGTCACTGGAGCTGGTCACCAGTGAAAAGGGGCTGATCAAGTCCCCTCTCAGCCTTCTCTTCTTCAGGCTGAACCATGTATACTGTCTTTAGTGTATATTCTAAAATCACACATGTTTTTGTCCAGTTTCAGTTGCTCTTATCACTTTAATGGTCTTTTATCTAGAAAAACTTAAGGCTATTTCCCACAGGATTATATTTGGTTTATATCAATCTCCTATGAGATTGACTAAGATTTGTGTAATTTCCTCCAAGAAACAGGTGGGTGGTTTTTTAACAATCAGAGAAATAATTTTAGATAAATTCAAATATGTTTGGAGTTGATGATGTGATTTACCTATGGCAATAGCACACTCGAGTTGTAGACCAGAGTTGGAATGCTTGCAGTTAAATAACTATATTATTTGGGGATAACTCTCTTCATGAAACAGACTTAGTTTTGGACTACCTTGGGATGTAAGTCTAGTCAGCTGTGTCAGATGGGTCTTGAATTTTCACAGTCATCTCAAATTTCTTTTTGTCTTGACCTACAAGTCATCAAAGACTCCTAGCACACCAGGAGTCTGTTGACATTATGTATTTCTATAAACATGTTGCCTGTTTCCTATTTCCTTGCTGTATTTCACTTATATCTCCTCCCTGTAGAATTTGGTGGGATTTGAGGTATTTTCCTGGTGAAGAAAAGCTGTCAATAAAATGTCTCTGAAATGTTTGTTTCCTTACTGCCCGTCTGCTATTATATTGAGGCAAAGATTATACAGTTTCTGGTCACATCTTGGTAGAACTGACTATTTATTTTAACCTTCTTGATTCACTATATATCTTACAGAGGAGAGCTAAGTAAGCCATGGAAAGAAAAATACAAAAATAGGGGAAAAAAGCTATGTGATTTTCCTGATAAGCAGAGATAGAAACTTTCACAGACAACAGAAGATGTGAGATTAGTCTGTGACAACAGGTATCACACAATACTTTCAAGAAAAAAATACATAGTGAGCATTATTTTTGAAGTTTCACTGCCATCCTTATCAGGACTATCAGTATAGAATAATGTCTGGTACAAGACTAACTATAAGATACTGAAAATTTCCCAACAATTATAACAATATTTGGAATGAATTCAGACCTTATTATATATGCTCACAATGCACATAATCCCACCTCCCTCTCAGTAACAACATCTCATTAGATGATTCTTGCAACTAATTATATGGGCCCAAAACTCACAAGCAGTATTCATGAGACTTTTGAGCCCTACATATAAAGGAAATCTCACAAAAGCTAGCTGTTTGGTGACATTTACAAGCTGCAGTTAGAACCAAATCCTTCCTGTAATTTAGAATCCAATACAACCACAGTGCTATAGGTCCTTGCATCATTCACTATCGAGAGGTTGGACAATTAGGGCCATTAGTGCACGTCTGTCTAACATGAAATTTTATTGTTAGCATCAGAGATGATAAAAATATGAATTCATCAAAGACTTAATTGGAGAATGGGTTGGAGGAATTTTTTCTAAACCTTAAGTGGGAGCTGGCTACCTAACTGCCACAAGTGTTTTGTAAAAATCCTTCCCTATGATTGCTTAATGCACTCTTAAATTATGACTTGGCAGCAGTACATCTGCCAATGAACTGGCAAGTACTGGCAAGTAATAGAATTTTATATTAATCTCTTTGTCAGAGGTCATTTATAAAATTATTTGTTTAAAGAGTTCTGTAAAAGGGTAAATCCCTCTGACTATATTTGAAACAGGCAAACAAAAACCTGAATAATAAAGCTCTTTGAGATACAAAATTGGGTTTTTCTTTTAGCTCAAAGAATATAACACTTTTCTGTACTGACAATTTCTTATGAGACCTATCAGTGATTAGTTTTGCTATAAAAATTACGGTTATATTTTCTTTTTTAATGACAACTTGTACCTCAGGACATTCCTGCAATAAAATATATGTAGGTCTGTCAACAGGCAAACCAGTCTTTCCTTGGTGTTTGAATTAATTGAATTTATTATGAATTGACAGACTTTTATAACAATTGATTGTTTCAAGCAGTTAGGGAAACACTTTTTCACCCTGTCCCCTAGACTCAGCTTGGGTTGTGTTGGGTTTATCCTCTTCTCTTGGCTCAGCTCCCCAAACCAAACCCTTCCCTTGGTGATCAATGTGTGCCACTCCTCGTCTCTGAGAAACAGATAAGTGAGGACTGTGTGGGATAGATATACTGCTGATAAAGCACCCTACTGTAAACAACCTCACAGTCTTGATAGAACTGCACTGTAAACTCTACTTTTCCTCCCAGGAAATACAGGTTAACAGTGTAATATGTGAGTAAAACTTTTCTCATTAAAACTCCACTTCTCTCCCCAGGAAGCCAGATTATCCTGGTTAACTAAAGTTAACCTGAATGAACACCTCCCAAACTAACCATTTAATTCCCCAGACCAATCTGTAATGTTTATCACAGTAATAAACTCAGCAGATACTGTTAGAAAATTCACCTCTTTTCCTTCTAAAAATCAATGAATTTACAGTATCCAGAACCTCTGCCCCTTATAAAGTCCACTATGTCCCTGTGCAGGGTATCTCCTCTTCAGAGGGAGAACAGTGTGTCCAGAACCCCACATATTCTACATACATCCTACCTCACAGCCCTTTCGCCTCGCATGGGACACTGCCACCTGAGTCCTCACTGCCACCACACTGGTAAGGGTTCCCTCAGGTCTTCTCAGCCTGTCTCTTACTCCACTGTTTTTTTTTTTTTTTTTTTTTTTTTTTTTCCATGCAACCTTAGCTACACAGGGCATTCCTGCAGACACCTGCAATGAAAACCTAACAATTATGCCTGCTGAAATGTCTTTTTGGGGAATAAGTCCACTGCCTTGCTGAAAGCAGCAAATAGACAGTTGAACCATAATTTATGATTACATTGGAGCACTCTAGATAGTATATGTTTAATATTGTAATGATCTATTGCTGTAGTCACTTTGAGAAGATTTGTGTTTTAATACAACTGCAGGGACCAGCTTTTTATCGTTAGTTTTGATTTATTTAATGCCACCCTCCAAGATCACCAAATAAAAATGAACTGATGCTTTTATAAAATGTTTGGAGGCACAGACTTTTATTTGCACTGAAGACTAAGTGTTTTTGATCTTCTTCATTTTGGATTCATAGGTCTTTTGATTTACCTAAATCAACAAAATAATTAATTATCAAATCCATTTTTGAAAATAGCTTGTATCTATTTTTTATTTTTGGAAATAGTTTTTCACTGATTCTAGTAATGTAATATGCACTGTATTTTTAGGTATAACTGCATGGATTTTCTTTTCTATGGATATATAATTTACCTGTGCTTATTGTGATTATCTGATCTTTATATAGAATAGGCCATAAGACTTCCTTAAATTAAATTTTACTTCAGTGAGAATAAGTCAGAGAAATATTTAAACATGATATTAAACTTTCCATTGGAAGAGGATGCAGCACAAAATTTTGAAAATACATCATTTGTGAAGTATAAATGCTATGGTTAATAACTGTCATTTAAAAAAATCTTCACCATATTTCAAGACAGACCTTGTCCTGTTTCAAAATTATCAGGGATAGATAGCACATTGATCTTCACTAAATTCCTCTGCCAGGATACAATTGCAGAAGGCTGAATTTCTATTGATTTGTCCTCTCATATATATTACATAAAAACACAGAATTTGCTATTAGACATCTGTAAAGAGGATGTCAGCAGTATATAACGCTCCATGCAAGAAAAAAAAAATATAGTACTCTAATAGCTTTAGGTGTCTTTACATTGCATGAAAAGTTAGAGAACAGCAACCCTCCTCAATCCTATTTTTTCTTATATTTTGCTGAATGGAATGGTCTTTGTCATAGAAGGTATGTTCAGATATGAATCAAAGTTGTTTACTAACACAGTCAAGTGTAATCGTTTTTCAGAATACCATCCTTAAACTCTACATTTTCAAGCCAAGACATTTTCACTATCATGATAACTAGAAAGTACAGCTGGAAAGTGAAATTTCCTACAGCATAGATTGGGGAAGTCTCTGGGCAAGTTCTTGGGCCATTAATGTTAGGCACAGCATGGATTCTTCAGCCTAGGCCTTGGTGTTTTACTAAATAAAAATGTCTCCTGAATTCAGGTCTTCCTATGACATTAGTGTCCCAGCTTGAGATTAGTTTTCATCTGTCAAACTCAGTCTAGCCTGCCCAGGGTAAGCTAATTAGTAAGAAGAATAAAAATACATTCGCAGTATATAAAACCATTTCCTATTTTTTGGCTGTTCTTGTTATATTTAAAACAAATATTCTTTATAGGACTACACAGTAGACAAAAGAAATTAGTCTCAGGAAACTGTAATTTCAGAGATTTCTACTGGAAGACTTTTTTCATTTTCTACAAATTATTATTCCTGTGAGCTGGAGAACTGTGTCCAGTTCTGGGCTCCCCAATACAGGAGGGATGTGTAGCTCCTAGAGAGGGTCCATCAATAAGCAATAAAGATGATTAAGAGACTGGAGCATCTATCGTATGAAGAAAGACTAAACGAGCTGAGCCTGGAGAAAATAAAATTGAGAGAGGATCTTATCAACATTTATAAGTATCTGAGGAATGATTGTAGGGAGGACGGGGCCAAATTCTTTTCAGTAATGGCCAGTGATAGGACAAGAGGTAAAAAGTACAAACGGAAACACAGGCAGTTTCATGTCCATGTGAGGAAGAACTTCTTTCCTGTGATAGTGACGGAGCCCTGGAACAGGCTGCCAAGAGAGTGGAGTCTCCTTCTCCGGAGATCTTCCAAACTCACCTGGATGCCACCCTGTGCCACGTGCTCTAGGTGCCCCTGCTGGAGCAGATGGACTAGGTGATCTCTAGATGTTCCATCCAACCCTAAAGATTCTGCGATTCTGTGATCATCAACCTAGTCATAGGAGGATGGTGATAGTGAACTATGCTACATACAGCACTTTGTAGGCTAAAAGCCAAATGTAAGTTTATTAATAATCTTTGCAGATTCAAGGTATTGCAGGCCTTAAGAGAGGCATAAAAATTAGTCTACATCCTTGGGGTGTGCTGGAGATACAGTCATGACATCTATTTCTTCAGGAAAAATAATGCAGTACTTGTTATTTGAAGGCTTTCTTTCTGTCATCAGAGCAACTGAAGCATAAATCATGTATGTGGTAAACCACAAAAAGGAAAAACAAAACATATTTGAGGCTCATTTCTCAGGCCAATAAATATATATATATATATTTACCGTTGAGACAAATGAGTGTGCTATCAATGTTAGAAACATGAGGAACTACCACTTTTCAAAAATAAAAAACACTACTAAATCCAGTACGTTTTAGTTCTGAGCAAAACATTACAAAACAAAAACCCTCTTATAGGGTGTATTTATAGAGAAACAGCTGTATAGTTCTCTGGAGAATTTAGCACTTTGGTATAGAGCCATCACTTCTCAAATGAACAAAAGGAAAAGATAGATGGGTAACATATCAGATGATATTTTAAAGAGCCAAAGTAAAGGAAAGCATAACTGCAGAAAAGCTCTTGGGAAAATACAGGGAAGTAGAAGTGGAAGTGCATGTGATCCCAAAAACTCAGCTGAATGCAAAGAGTGGAAGCAACAGATAATGAATATTATCTGAGGTTAGGTCTTTAGAAACTAATAATTAACTACCAGACATGCTTAATTAATCAAAATACACTCTGGCAAATAAAAAATCCTTTCATTTCTGTAATTAGAAATTCATTCACCCTGTGTATAAGTGGCTAAATTTTTTGCCCCCCTTTTTTTTTTTGAGAATGTGAGCAAAAATACCATAAATTTATTAAAAATAAACAGAGCATACTCTAAACAAATCAGAGTATATTCTCTCATATAGTTTAGCATTCTCCATTCATTACATTAATGGGAAAGTCTTTTATTGTAAAATGTGTTAATAATGTGGAAAAATATTTTTGAGACTCAGAACTACCAATATATGAAAGTGTTAGAGAATAAGCATCCATGACTTTATAAATAGTCAAACCATGTTTTCACTAACATATTAATATTTTCCTGTAACTGCAGATTAGAGAATTAGTCAGTTTGGAGCAGCAAAACAGATTGACATCTGGTACCAATGAACTAAATTTGTTTTCCTTTTTTGTTGGCTGGATTCCAGCGAGTCATCAAGTCATCTTGAGAGTCTATAACACACACAAAAAAGGGCAAGCAGACCAAAATCTGTATTTTCATGGGGAATATAACACTCTTATTGGTGGAACTTACAAACCTGAAAATTAATGATGTTCTACCAAATAGCTAACCTATATCAGTAGGTTAAGAATATTCAGTTGTCCTTCTGCCAGATTAATCAACAAGATGTAAGGATGCCTGCTTCAACCAACATGACACTGGAAAAAAATGATAGTTATCACAAAGCATGGATTCTTTTTTCTCTCTCGTATTGATGTATGAGATATTTATATATATACATAAGTTGGATTTTAATGAAACAAACAGAAGTGGACAATTGTCAATAATTGGTCAGATATCTTCTCCCTCTTCAATTATGATAATTTGTTATTGTTGTTATTGTTATTATTATTACCTATCTGATCCTGACCAAGAAGAGAGGGCAGGGGAAAGTCATTTTTAGGAAACACAGACCCTGCTATGCACCCTGAAAGCGTGAAATGAAGAGTGCTGAGGGATCAGGCCAACATCAGACTGCTGTCTATCACATTTGAAAGGTTTTTGTGGTCCCTGGTATCGTGTTTCAACCTGTATCATCTGAAATTCCGCCACTCTTGGATTTTGAAAAGAAAGACGGAATGTGAAGAGTTTGGGAGTGTTTTCCTCACATGAAAAGTAAAAGTTTTGCATTGGACAAGGGCTGAAAAACTTCTAATATTTGATATTGTTCAGAAAGAAGTAGTAAATCAGGTGTGACTAAGGATAACAGGTCCTGGTAAACCACTTTAAAAAGACTGAAAGAAAAAAGTAGCAAAACCAAGCAGTGGATAAGCTAGTCCTTTCTAATGTCTTAAAGGAGAATTTGATTTGGATGTGCTGAGATGACTCGTAGAGCTGAGGGAACAAGAAAAACCATGATGATTGGCCCATCATAGAAATAGACAAATTGGTAACAAGGCAACAGCTTTAAAATGCCTAAAATATTAGTTTTGTTGCACCTTTAGAACTAACAGTAAAAATAAAATAAAATAAAATAAAATAAAATAAAATAAAATAAAATAAAATAAAATAAAATAAAATAAAATAAAATAAAAAATAAAATAAAATAAAATAAAATAAAATAAAATAAAATAAAATAAAATAAAATAAAATAAAATAAAAATTATTGTACAGAAAACATTTAGGTGATTGACTATGAAAAATGTATTTAATCATAAATCTCTGAGAGGTTTCCGATGAAGAACATAGTGGGTTTTTTGTTTGTTTGTTTGGTTGGTTGGTTTTGACCATTTCAAGTTTTAAAAAATGTGCAGAAGGCAAGAATACATGCAGGAAAACAGTGGCAATGCAGAGAATTGATTTTTTTCTCTCTCTCTCTGAAGTGCCTTCTCAGGTATACTAGAAGGTCAGAAATAAATGTGAAGCTCTTCAAATCCATGCTGTTAAAGCAATCCACACCTCTTTGGGTCTTCCCACACTTCACTGAAGAAAAAAAGCTAAAAATAGGAGGAGTACTACATAACATTTACATAGAAAGGATGATGTGTGCTTATGAAGACAGTATTTGTTTTCCAAGTTTTGCAATGAAAAATGAATAGGCACTGAATCACTAAGTTCTATTTCTTCAAATAGAAAGTAGGCTATCAGGGTCAAGTGACCATCATTTATAAATAGTCTAATGCAAGTTCTTTCACCATACTGGTTAACTGCACCAAAATCAGCGGTCAGAAATCTGACTTGCTTTCAAGAATTAGGTTAAAAATTCACTCTTTAAAAAAGGTTTTATCATAAGATTAATCATAATAGGAATATTTTGGGAGGTTTAACAGCCGTGCTGGGCTAGAGCTATCAGTGTAAATAGGAGTGAAATTGACAAGGAAAGAACATATCTAGACACATTGAATGAAAATCCAAATACTCATAATATTCCCATCTTTGAACCCAAACAACAAAGACTTCTACACAAATATTTACCTTAGGAAAAAAAGAAATGTATATATAGATTCATTGAGCATGGCTAAGGATATTGATTTTCTTTGGAAGACATATGTACACAAGGAAGATGGCTATGAAAAAAATGTAAAGAAAAAATTAAAAAGGGTGATTTGGGGAAAATTCAATACAAATTTCACAGGAAAATGTGCCAATTATTATTATGTGCAGAATTTCTGATCTGACAGAGATTTTTGCTGTATCTTCACTGGTCTGCTTTGCTGAGCTCCAACCTGAATCCTAAGTGCTGACTAAAAAAATACTCTTTCCTGACCCCCCAAAGCCACACCAGAGTACAGAGTTCTTATTTGATATCACTTCTAGAGGCAAATCTGTCCTGAGGTTTCCAGCCTACATACCCTGGTAGGGTTATTTTCCCACATTTCAGCATAACCTGTAGATAGTCAGGATTACAATAAGCTTTCTGCAGAAAGTAACAGAGATTTGCAACACAAAAATGGTAGAGTTACCAAAACATTCTTTATTCTTAGCATGATAAATCCTAATAGCAGACAACTGTATGAGAAACTTTTTCTCACTTTCTTCAAAGGGATTCAAATTTTGCTTGCTATTCTGTTTTCTCACTGTATTTTTATTCCAGTCTTTTAAATAGGGAATTGGAGAATTGCTTATTCTGCCTGTTAAGCTTCTTATTTAAAGTTTTTTTGTGTATGTTTTTGTTTTCTTTAGTTTTGTTTTTTGAATTTCCTATGCTCTCTTACATGACTCTGAGGTCAATTTCAAAGGCATTAGGAGATGAAAATCCAATATCAGAAGAATATCAGTTACCTTGAATCCAGATAAGAAAACAAATGAGACAAACAAAAAACAACCACCACAAGAAAACAACCAATCAATCAAGCAGGAAAAAAAAAAGTGTCTAAGAAAATGCTTCAGCATATTGCATTGTTAAAGGGAAAAAAGCCAAATCATAGCACTTCATACTTAACTTTTATTTTCTTATGCATTTCTGTTATTGATAATATTGCTAGTAAGAGTTTAGCATATTTGTCTGTACTTCAAAATTTGTGTTATTAATAAAAAGAAGCAAAATAAGAGGGAATACAGAAAAGCTTATTAGAATGCACATCAGAAAGTGTTTGAGGTTTCTGTGGGTGGGTAAACCCCAAAACATTTCAGCCTCCTAATGCATATCTTTTACTTTATTGCTAGTATGGAAGATTAGCAGCCTACAGAGTGCTCTATGCAAATTAAATCAGTGTTTCTTTTTTTGACAGATTACTCTGAATGGAATTTTATTAACATTTTAATTACATTAACAGAACGGAATGTAAATATATTGTGGGCCTTACATACTTTTGGGTACATGGAAAGTGAAGTAGCACAGAGATTATTTTTGAAATCAGAAAGGAGAAGAAAAGTTCATTTCTTAAGGAGGCAAATGAACAAATTTACTAATAGAAGTTTACTGAAGGAAAGATTTCTATAAAGAACTTCACACATTTTCAAACAGTTAACTATACATTTATTAGTAGATTAAAGTTAAGATTTTTGAATAGAGTTCAAGGCAATAGAGAGTACAAACATTAAGGAATATGGAAATAGTAATTTAAGAAATGATATTTGAAGATTACTAAAGGTCAGAACTCCTAGAGTTTCTTTCCTTTCCTATAAAATATCCAGACACAGGATTCATTTTTCACAGGATTTAAAAACTAGATATCTACATTAATTATTATAGGCTTCATGTATAGCTCTATTCCGTGGAAGCAACGGCCACTTTCTTCAATATATTCTTCTCCTCCTAAAATATTTGTATAAAATCATAGAGATTAATTCCTTTTCCAAATGTCTGATTCTTCAAACTGAATATAAAGGAAGTCTCAGGTGACCAGTACTTGTTTAGACATCTAAATTTTAGATGCCTAAAGATGGATAGGAGCACAGATTGAAAAACAGCAAAATAAATAAAAATTGATTTTGAAAGATAGCAACATAGGTTTTAAAATATTTTAGGTGCTTTTGATAATTTCACAGAGATTGAGATAAACCTCTCAAAACAAGCTGAATTATCTTTTCCAATCCAGATTCAAGATATCTAGATACTTGTCTTGCTTTCTACTTGGCTTTAATCCAGAAAACACAAATAAATCCCTGGACTAGGAATTCACCTGCAGGAGGAAAAGCTGATAGTGTTTTAAAAAAATAATTTGTGCTTTTAGAAAGCTTGCCTGTGTGACAGAACTTTTTTAAAATGCCTTTTTAAAAAGTAAGACTTCATAATTAAGTGTGAGATATACATTCATCCATTTATACTTACATATATTTGCAGAATATAAAAATGCTGTGGGAATCCAGATAACTATCCGTATTTGGACAAATAGTAGAACAAGGTGAGCTAAGAAGTGAATAAAAAAAAGGTGGTCAAGTCTGTTTGATCTAGTAAGCAAAATAAGTTATTCAAGGATATGTGCATGTTCTTGTTTACTCTTATGGCTCTCTGCAGATGTGTCAGGATAGAATGCTTAAGGTTGGAAGGGACCTCCAGGGGTCATCTAGTCCAACCCCCCTGCACACGCAGGGTCTCCTAGAGCACGTAACACAGGGTGGTGTCCAAGGGTGTTTTGAAGATCTCCAGAGAAGGAGACTCCACCACCTCTCTGGGCAGCCTGTTCCAATGCTCGGTCACTCTCACTGTTAAGAAATTCCTTTGCAAGCTCCTGTGGAACTTTTGGTGCCTCAATTTGTGGCCGTTTCCTCTAGTCCTATCACTGGCCACCACTGAGAAGAGGCCAGCCCCATCCTCCTCACTTCCTGTCTTGAGATATTTATATACATTAATCAGGTCCCCTCTTCAGCCTTCTCTTCTCCAGGCTGAACAGGCCCAGCTCTCTCAGCCTTTGCTCATAGGGCAGATGTTCCAGGCCTCCTAATCATCTTTGTAGCCCTGCGCTGGACTCTCTCTAGCTGCTCCACATCCCTCTTGCACTGGGGAGTCCAGAACTGCACACAGGACTCGAGGTGCGGCCTCACCAGGGCTGAGGAGAGGGGCAGAATCACCTCCCTCGACCTGCTGGAAATACTCTTCTTAATGCACCCCACTGGCCTTCTTAGCCACAAGGGCACACTGCTGCCTCATGGTCAACTTGTCGTCCACCATGACGCCCAGGTCCCTCTCTGCAGGGATGCTCTCCAGCTAGTAATTTCAAAGAAATTACATCCATAGAGTATGCCTTGGAAGCTGTGCTTAGATGAAATCCATGTGGCTGTGGACATGCTTCTAAGCTGAAATGACAAAACTTCAGTATAGAATAATCATTAGATTGCTGGAAGTTGTATTTTGTGTTATTCGAGATGGGGAGGCCCTGCAGAGTCTATTAACAAACTGGCTATGATGTTCATTATGGCATACTCACTAGGTTTTCCTCCTGTAATTTACTTAAATGTAATAAATCTATGTTATTATGATGCTCCTTAAAATTGACAACTAGTAGATGGAGAATGTAATAAGATTACAACAATGATCTTCATGTTTCCTAGCTTTTCCTAATTAGTGTGCATCCATCTATTATTGGGTGTATATTTATATTCTAATCTCTTTGAGGCAAGGCAAGACTTATCTTCATATTAACATTGGTATAACTCTTAGTATAACTCTTAGTAAGAATAATTCCTCCTTGACATTAGAGTTGTATAAATTATTTTAATTTCATAATACCTCATGAAATAATTTAAAATTATTGGCAAACAGGCTACCCTTCAGTACCTATGGATACTGAACAAATTCATATAACTCAATCAGATAATTCAAGTGATTCACTCAAACAATACGAGATTAGGAAGTAATTCCTGGCAAATATGTCAAATTGCAATTCCTGCTAGTTGTTCTAGAATAACCTAATAAAAGTCTCTAGGGTTCTGTTTTGATTTTTATGTCCAGAAAATAATAGAAAATAAAATCCCTTTAAATAATTAGTATACAAGAATAAAAACAGGTTACAAAAAGATTCTGACCCATGGAATATTTGGAATAAAAGGAGATGGGTACCGATTTGAAATATCTAGCATTACTGAAGGAAATTAAAACTTAAAATTGCAACATATTCAAATATGTGAAATAAGCAAGTGTTAAGAATATGTGGAGCATATATAGCATATAATTTAAGATCTTTTTTAACTGATGACTTCGGTAACAGAGAAAGTTGAATGTGTGTTCCCTGAAGTGCTAGAATTATAGGGTTAAATTCTAGTATTCAAAACAAATTCAGTTTTGTGCTTGCAGTCCTCCAAATCACCAGTTTAAAGGTATATTGAGAGAATTTTAAACCATGATGAAAATATAATATGGCCGTAACTGCTGGTATTCAACATTACACGAGTTTATGGTATATTTTGAATCCTGAGCAATCAGAAATTGAGCAAATAATATATTGTGGGTCTTACTGTTGTCCATATGTTGTTAATAAACTATAGAAAAAATGTATCTTCTATCATCAGCCCATCATATATTCAAGACATCTTGGATAGACTGCAGATCACAATATATCACGTAAATACAAGGTTATAAAACTCTTCATTATGATTTATTGTAGCTTGTAAGAAAATATCCAAATATTGTGACCAAATGAATTATATTTAACAAGATGCAGGAGAATGTAATTTTTATTTTTTTAAGGTAATAAAAATACAATAAAGGTATTCTATTAACAATGAAATTTAAAAATGCACTGTCTGAAATGTCTGAATTTCAAATGTCTGAAAATTAAATTCTATCCTTTGGCTTAGCAAAATCTTATTCAAACATTTTTAAGTCATAGAGAAAATATTGGCAGAATTTAGCTGATGGTCATCTTCCGTAACTCTTTATTATCCACTATTACTCACACACACTCTTTCATGAAAGAGGAAAACCACTATACAGAACAGAGATAAGAGCTCAAGATCTTTGATTAAAATAGGGCTGCCTTACTAGGATTTTTCTCTGATAGTGGCAAAATAATTTGAATCTTTAGCCACCAATAAAAACAATATGAAGTATAATAATAAATATATAGTACAAAATATCATAATTGCTTTTTGAATGAGTCCTAATATTTTCTAATCTTACTATTCCACAATTAATGTTTTTGTGGAATGCAATGTATTATTTTTCATCTCTTGTAGTGGAAATGTTTATGTAAAAACATATACTTTATTGGAATCTCTTATGACACTTCAGAATAAAAGAATATTTACACATCTAAACACATCCAAAAGCATAGAACAATCATGAACAATCAGAAAATACTTCTGGTGTATTTCATCGAATCAGAAAATCATAGAATCATTGTGGTTGGAAAAGACCTTCAAGATAATCAAGACTAGCCCGAAAGTCCTTTAACGCCCTGCCTCATAAACCATATCTCTAAGCGCCTCATTTACACGTTTCTTGAACATTGCCAGGGATGGTGACTCCACCACTTGCTTGGGAAGACTGTTTCAATGCTTAACTACTCTTTTCTCCTCATAAGGTCTGTGCTCCAGCCCACCAGTTTCATCTTTGGACATGCTCCAGCACCTCAATGTCTTTCTTGTAGCAAGGGGCCCAAAATTGAACACAGTATTTGAGGTGCAACCTCACCAGCAACGAGTACAGGGGAATAATCACTTCCCTGATCTTGCTTGCTACACATTTCCCGAGACGAGCCAGGAGACTGTTGGCCTTCTTGGCCACCTGGACACACTGCTGGTTCATGTTCAGATGGCTATTGTCCAACACTACCAGATTCTTTTCTGCCTTGCAACTCTCCAGCCACTCTGCCCCAAGCCTGCAGTCCTGCATGGGGTTGTTATGACCAAAGTGCAAGACTTGGCACTTGGCTTTATTGAATCTCATACAGTTGGTTTCAGCCCATTGATCCATCCTGTCCAGATCCCTCTGCAGATCCTTCCTCAATCAGAGCAACTCTTTCTCCCAGCTTGGTGTCATCTGCAAATTTGCTGAGGGTGCAGAACATAGAGCACTGTTGTTTAAAAACACAATGAGATGGAAGCTCCTTTATGTCTAGAGAGGCCTATAAGCAAGTAGAATATATTTTTATAATAAAAATGATTTAACTTTCTAATAATGTCTTCCTTTCTCTAAAAAGTGATAAAAGCATTATATTAGTGAGGAAAAGGTATACGGGAACTAGATCTTACACAATACAATTGTGGAAAAAAATCTCTTCTGAATAATTGATAACTGAAAGATCAAATTAGGTTAATACCATAGACTATTATTATTATTACTATGCGTCCTCTGTTTTCAATTCTATTTATTTGGAATATTTTCTGTATTGGACTGCCCAGGTTTGCACATTACATTTTGCTTAGTGAAAACAGTAAACATTTTCTCTGTGTATCTTCAACTATTGTGTGAATCTTCATTTGCAACCCCCAGATTCACAGGATGTTATGCCTGATGTCTTGTACTCTGTTCCAAGTGTTTGAATATGTATGCTGGAGCGCTTTTCGTTATAACTAGATAATTTTCTAGAATCTCTTGCATTCTATAGATGTCTCTTTTTGTTATCTTTTACTATTTTGCATTTTCTTGGATAACTCTCTTTTTGTTATCTCCTGCATATAGTGCTCTATTCTCCATAAGTAAGGTAACCATATTACTGGTATAACCTGTTACCTCTGTTTTTGAGATTAGACTAAAATAAAACTGGAACAGCACTGAAATGATTTTTAGCATATTTTTCCCTTCCTAAAACACATATTGAACAAAATTATACAATACTGCAACTAATATTTTAATTAATTTCAATGAAATCTTATTTATATTTTATATATATCATTTGGGAAAAAAAATGGTGTTGCACAGCCTTAGAGTTTGTCTGCTCTGATAGGTCTGAGGGACTCAATTAATTTTTCTGTCCCAGACCAATTTGCACAGCTGCCTTAGTCCCCTGTCCTCAGGTCTACCCAGCAGCATTTCTTCCCAACACATACTCACAAGCATGCACACACATGTACTACATTAATGCAGTCAACAATATAGTACCTTGGACCCTTTTATCTCTATTTTCCTCAGTTGTTCCTCCCTCATCTACCGTGACTTCTCTCTTCTCCCTACCTTAGGTCCTTCCTCTATATATTCCATAATACACTTTGCCTAATCTCCCATATATCCCATAATGAATCTTATATCAGCTGGGGTAAAAATGTATTATAGTCTGCAGTGCATTTTGTGGAGTTTCTTTTGTTGACATCTCTAACTAGCTTTCTACATGATACATGATGAGATAATTTCATAGGAGCAGCAAGTCCAGTATACCCTAATTTTCTCTAAATTATAACAGATTAACTTGGATTCCAGCATTTATTATTACTCTTTTGGTACTAGTTGGGTCTCTGTGTTTCATTTTTTTTTTTTACTTTTGGTTAGATAACCAAGACTTTTGGTATTTTTAAAAGAGTGTTCATGATACATTTAAATCTCCAAGATGCTTTGATAATGTTTGCCATTAATTTGAAGTTTTGGGTGAGTGGGATTTCAAAGTTTGTATAAAAGAAGCACATTTTCCAGAGAAGCATACTATCATACTGATAGCATTAACAGTGAAATACAAAGATTATAGAAGCATTATAGAAGTTTGTTTCTTTCTCTTTTCTTTTTAATATATATATATATTTGAATGACAGATTCAAAGCCATTCTGCAGTATTACAACTTAAAAAGTCCTGTGATGGTCTGTTCTAATCACTATTTCCAAAAAAATTCTGTTGATAGTAGACTTTCTGGTAGCAGCAATATGCGATTACTGTTCTGTTTATTTTAAAGGGCCTAGTAATCAAAGTTCAGTGAATGGAAAGTCAGGCTTGTCATGTTGGAAAGTGTGGATTAAGTAAAGTATTTTCCTCTCTTTTCTTACATGAGGAAATATCCTAAAAACAGCTTAATACCTTGGACTTTAGCACGTTTAGAGTTTGAGGACTTGAACGTTCTCAACAATGACAGTGAGCCTGGGACAGAGCACAATTGTTTCGCCCTATAATATGATAAATAATTTTAATCCTCGTGTATGCTTTTCATTTTTATTTATTTATTTATCTTCTTGCTATCCTTAAATGAGCTTTCTGTCACAGGCTAAAATTAACATTGATATATCTCTAAATCTTCCTTTGGGTTCTCTCAGCTGTATTCTTCTTATGTGGTGCTAAATTAGTCCATGCAATTGCTACTTCCAGCTTCCAGTCATGCTTCCAGGGCTGCAGTGATAGTGCAGTGGTATATTTGGATGCATGACAGTCAAAAGCTGGAAAATAAAGGAAATCAAATTAAATTATCTGAAGGCAAAAGAAAGCCAAAACAAATATGTGAAGTACAAAGGGGAGAAATGGAACAGAAAAAAAAATAATATATATAAAAAAATCTTGACTGATCTTTTTCTTCAAATGTTCCTTCCTAAGTTCAAAACAATAATATATTTGCACACAGACATTTAGTTTGTTAAACAGTTTTCTACACTACACTGACTGCTCTGATAAGGGCACCAATATAATTGCTTAAACAAGAATGTCCAAGGCCTTATAAGGTGCCATAAGGTATTCTGTTTGGTTCCTTTTGCCTCTCCAGGGTGGTATTAGGCTTGTGAGGCTTGTCTGTCAGGCCTGTGAATATGGCTTCGATAACTCACAGTAAGTGATATTTTACAGCTGTGATTAAAGAGCTGAAATGAGTACTCTATTTCCATTGAATTTTGAAGAAGCATGAATTTTATCAGAGTTTTACCCTGATTATGAGCATGTAGATTTAGTTGCCTTAATCTGCAAGATGAATTCTTTTCTCAATTTTATAAGCAACTAGTGATTAAAAAAATGGCATCTCATTCTAAAAGGAAAAAAAAATCCTCCTTAAAAAATACAAACTATAGTCAAGAAAATATAGGAAGTAAATATTTTCAATCTGATAGGAAACAAAACTGTTATTTTACTGTACGTTTTCTCCAGTGAATTAATCGTCAGTAGTTGTTATTTCCCAAGTACATATGTTATTTCTCTGGAGTACTTGCATAATCTGGAGTCTGGAGAATGTTTTTGGAATCTGTAGTGTGTTTCCACGCTTGCATCTGACTGTGTATGATGTATGGTGTGTAAAAGCATGCAAAATAAATGCAGAATTAGATAGCTTAGATTAATATATTTGGACTTGTTTTTGTACTTTCTTTTTTTTTTTTTTAGAAATTACTAAATTATAAAGTGGTTGGTAGATGTTGGGACTGTCAGGTTGGAATGGGCACAGACAATGTGTCCCCAGGATAGTTAATCTATCATCTGCACTGTTGCTGTGTTGCGGGGATTGACCCCGCAGCGGTTTTGAAGGGGGATGCTCAGCGAAAATCCTGCCAGTCACCCTGCAAATGTATATATGTATATAATGTATATAGTTATAGTTATAAGGGGCCTTGGGTTTATGGCTGCCTCCCAACTGCCAATCACCCTGCCCTCCGGTGACCCCGGAGGGGTGGGGGCTGGGGTGCTCCTAGCCCTGTCCAGCGTTTGCTGCGCGGACTGGGAGCCCTCGGCCAGTGACAGCTTGGCAGTTTTCCCACCGGTTGGCCCAGCCAATCAGCGGTGGGACCAGGAGCTGGCCAATCCAGGTGGGAAGAAACCCCTAGAAGGATGCCTCCGCCAATCCGAGGCATCCACGAGGGTTTGGGGCGGCTATATAACCTGACGCTCCTTGCAAGAAAGTTGGATCTGTTGTCACCTCTTGTGTGTGAGATGTCTGTGTTGCGTGTGTGTATGTGAGGCCGCGGCATTAAGTGGTGTGTGTGTGACGGAGGAGGTTGGTGGCGGAGCGTCCCCCGCCCTCGCCTGCGGTCGGTGCGTCTCTCTGGCAGGCCCCACATTGCCTCCGACCGCGTTCTTCCATTCACGAGCCGGAGGCCCGGCTCTGTGGTGCCAGCGATCAGCGGCTGCAAAGGCTCGCTGCTGCTGGGGGAATCCCATACCGCATTGCTGAGGTATTTTGAAAATACTACTCAAATCCTTTTCCTATTTTCTGAAGATTCATTTCTTTCCATAAATGTCATCAATAACAAGCCATAACACACTCCCAAATCTTAGATTATGCACTGCAGAACACTCATTCAAGCCAAAGCTAGGAAGTTATTGGGAAGAAACTGTTACCTACCGTCAGGCCTGGTAAGGGCACCAGCACAGATGATACCAGGATGCTTGATCCATCCATCTGGATGCTCACTCACAGACAGTGATAGATTATAAATTAGCTATTGCTACATAAGAAAAAAAGTCTAGCAGACATTGCAGACAGCTGACAACACAAGTTGATTGCCCAAGAATGTCAAAAAGGAAAACAAAAGAAGGTAAGAGAAGAAAAGGAAAGAAAAAGGAAGAAAAGTTACTATAAGATACTATACCAGCTACCAAATACTATAAGGAATAGCGAACAAGAAGAAAACATAGTCATACCACGTGTACACATTCATGAGGTATTTGTGCTTTCAAGTCTCTGTCCCAGAAGGATTTCAAGAATCATTTTTCAGATAGCTACTAATAATCATACAGAGATAGTCTGAACAGAAATAGGAGTGTTCTGCTTGGAAATGAGAGTTGGTAAGATACGATTGTATCATATATAGAAAAGCATTACAGGAAATACTCATTTGCTAACTATAAAAGAACAAAAGTAGAGGGAAATAAATTATGAGGCAGAAGCTTTTTAAAGAAACAAAGGTACTACTTCTTCTAAGGCATATTGAATTCATGAGACAATGAACTGCCACTGGACAATGTGAAGAGCCATATATAAAGAGCATCCTCAAAGGATTATGAAAATTAGGAGCTTCCAAGAGCTCCTAACATGCTGGTTGATGGGCATTAAGATATACTTTTTTCTCTTTTACAAATTCTGTCCTTATTTAAGGCTATCAATGCTTCAATTCATGCATGTAATCAAACATTAATTAATAAGATGAATATTGCTAAGATTAATACTAATAATATTAACAAGATGCATCAAAAATAGCCAGCCTGGCTAATATTCAGATATTTCTGAAACCAGATGAAACAGCCTGTTTTTGTTGAGCCTGGAGAATGATGTTTCTCTATAGCTTGAATTAATTTGATTCCAAACTTTTTTTTTAACATCAAATCACCAAACATGTGCAATATACCATGTATGCACACAGTAATATTTTAGGAGATATGATATTAAGCATTACTGTGCACACGCCCGAGAAGCATATTATTACTGCCAGACTGGAATTTTGTGCTAATTGTTAAATTGGATGATATTTTATTACATTTAAAATAATTCTAACGTAATTAGCTAAAGCAAGCAACAGTGCAGCTGATGGATGGTAGACATAATCAGATATGTACACTCACTCCAAATTAGATACAAACGCATTAAGGGGATTGGCATCAGTAGTACACTTGCCACCTTGCTTCTGGTTCAGAGATAAAAGTCTTGCTAGGAAAAAAAAAAAAGTTCTAAGAGTGGTTAAATGTGTGATTTGTTCCTATTTAGCTGCATTTCTGGCAACAGTCTTCTAGGTCTCTAAAATATTGCCCTTGGTAAACAGATAGGGTTTCTTCTACATTGCAAATCCAACGTCATTTGAAGTCAATCTTAAATTAGTTATAAGACATATTTTTCACACCACAGACCCTTAATATTGACCTCACACGCAGGTAAAAAGAAATGTTTGCTCTCATTTGTTTCACCGTCAAAGAGTTACGAAATACTCTAGTAGTTAAAATTTACTTAAATATTCTTCCACTCATAATTTCCTGCCCTGGCAAATCAGTCTAGCCAGTTACAGGTTTATCAGGGAAGTGAGAAAGGCTCTGTCATAAAAGAAAAATTCAGTATCTTAAACATATTGCAGGAGTGCAATATTTAGATGTCTAGTAGCCTTCACACCTGCAAGTGCATGACATCATAGTCCATTTTTATATACTGAGAAATGCCACTGATATCATACCGTCTTCTTCCTTTTTTTTTAGACTACAATTTTTCACTCTGATACTTTGAAGGTACCAGAGGTTCAGAATGCCTTAAGTCTTCAAATAATTTATTCAGTAAAATTTAATCCTCATCAGGTATTTTATGGTTATCTACAGTATTGAACTTTTATTAAATGTAATTCTTGACAGCAGTTAGTAAAACAATGTTTGAAGGGAGAATTAATAGTTCAACCTGGAAAAGCAGGCTAGCTGTGTGACCTGCACGGCTTCTTACATCTTAGGTGCTCTATTTTTCATGCTACACATATATATATATGTATGTAGCAAGTATATATATTTCTGCAAATATATATATAGTATATTAAAATGTTTAGGAAGTGATTAAAATAAATAGAATCTTTAATTGTTATTTTGTTTCTATCAGCCTATGTATAAACCTTCAAAACACCTTATCATTCAAAGCTTAAACTGAGCAATTCTTTAAAAGACCTTTGACAGAACTGGAATAATCTTTTAGAATAAATTCTTCACAGTTAAGCATTAACTGATCATCAGGAATACAAAAGCATTATCTTGGAATATCTTACATACTCTTTCAGCTGGATAAAAACGTACTGGGATAGTGATGTTCTCTAGAATAGAAATAATAAAAGTTGGAAAGAATTCATTTCCACTCTTTGATTAATGTAGAGAATTTACCCATTCTGTTTGGAAGTGCTGCTTCATACTTCATACTTCACTGCTTCATACCTTATCAGCCACCTTCCTCAAAATGATTGCTATTTATTTCATTGGAAACAGAAATCTTTAGTTTACACACATAACCAGTATTTAAGTAAAAATGGCTTATGGGAACATTTAACCAGTGCTTCATTCAGTTCCTGGTGCTTTACTTAACTGTAGAACTGCTTTATGATCTTGCTATTAATCGTCAAAACCCTTGACTAGCTTCAGTGTTAATTACATTTGAGATCATTTGTCAATCCATGGTCTATGCTGCCAAGAGATAATGTGCTAATGGGGTTCAAGTTGAAATTCAGCTTAAATCTAAGTCCAAGAAAAATTTTAATGAGTCTTTTTTAGTATTAGATTCTTATTTTAGGAGTATAGTTCAAGAATGAATAATTTTACACTATAAAAATCTTGATTTTTTTATATAAAATAAATAAGAATCAATAAATATTGAATGTGATATGCAAAAAAATAAAATAAGTAAATATTACCTAAATATACCTGGAGTTCAAAAATTCTTAAATTGTAAAATGACTGTGAATTAAAACAAACAAAATATTCTTTGTTATACAATAAAATGTTTCACATATAATGATGCCTATAATGTTATCACAATTACTGAAAGAGTAGATAAAGAACTTGTCATTATACAGATCCTACGATGGCATAAATGGAGTTCAGAAAGATAAAGACAGGTAAACTTTATTCCTGGCAGTGGTGCATTGCTAAGACTTTTGAACAGAGCTAAACTCTTCCTCATCTTGTCTCAGTCTGGTAGCTTATCATAGAATTTTCCACTAAAAGTTGAAGCTATTGTGAATTAGGTGCTTAGTTCTTCACTGGTATTGTATACTTGTTCTTCTCACCTAACAGTAGGCCACAAAGACAACTGCTTAAGGAGTATTGCAGCACATATCACTTTGTGATACGAGTGTGCCATAAGAAGTCACCAATGCACTAGCGGTGAAACTGGATGTTGATTCAGATGTCTGTAATTCAGAAATTCAGTAAAGGTGCAGAGTTTCATTGCGTCATTTCACGCACAAATGAGTAAGAATGGAAAGATCCATATGTTAGGCCTCTGTTTAAGAACAACAATTATTGATGCAAAAAAAAATGCCAACAAAAATTGGATTGTGCAGCTTCAAAACAACTTCATTTAGATATTACTGGCCTCATCATAAACTGAAAGAAGCTTATGTCATACAAAAGGAAACAGAATTTATTAGAAAACATCTAACAGGATTGGGATGTTAAATTAAATAAAGTAAAAGCACAATAGAAGCAATTGAATCTGCTGCAGTCAAATTACATTTGCTATATCACTTTAGAATTTTTATTCAACATGAATGAGGGAATCCTTGGTTTAATAAATGAGCCGTACCACTAAATGAGAGCCAGCAATCAATTAGAGGTCTAAAAGAATCATAAACAATTTAACAAAGTTTTGGATATTCTAATTGTTTGTGCTTTTCCTTTATAATCACTTTGTAACATGGTTCCTCTTTTTATTTTCAAGTGTCTGAGCACTGCGTACATACTCCTGGGAAATCTTAAGCCAAATTAAATTTTCAATTATAAATACAAACATCTGTGTCAGAAATACTTAAATTATATGATAATAAAGGACTTAAGATTTATTGTTCATGAGTTTTTGTGTCTAAAAACCAGTGCACATTTTCTTTGTAAGCTTTCCCCTATCATGTGCAGCAAATAACTCTACAAATTAATTGATTTTTGCCTACTGAAAATAAAATTTCCAAATATATTTCCAAATACAAAATGATACCATTCAAATACTCCAAATATTTCAGGCATAATAAAAATACAAAATACATAGTTTCATTTCTCTTGAAGGACTTTATTTAGAAGACATATTTAGTATTAGCAAAACTCCACATCATCACAAAAGTTTTTTTTTTTAGAAACAAATACAAAGGGTTCAGTTTTCAAAAGAAATGCATAAACCAAGTTATGTTGCATCAGGAAAGACAAGAGAAAGACAAGTAGGGTTTTGTTTAGAAGATAAAAATCTGAGAGACAGAAGAAATGTGATTCAGTGATAAACTACATGGCCAGAGAAATGGCAGGTTATCAGCACCTTAACCTAAAGTATTCACAACTTTCCAGTTCTTACCTATGATACAGATATGATGTATAATCTGAGGGGTGGGGAGAAAGGGGAATTACAATCTCTTCACAGAAATAATGCCTAGGATGTAAAATTAAGAACTCTGTTTGTTTGTCTGTTCTTTTCCTATTGACAAGTCAACGTTGCAAAGTGGGGCCATATAGAGTAAGAGGTTGCTTTTGCATTGCCTGTTCGTATTGTTTGAGATATAACGAACTCATAGTCTGTTACTGACTAGAAGTCAAAATATAATAACACAAAAGGAACTGAAAGGAATTAAAAATAGTTCCATCTTAAAGACCTAAAATTACCATATAAGTAGTTTCCTAACAGTGGACTTCTTGGAGAATACTAGACATTACTGGAACTAACCACATTTGTCTGTTAAGTAGATGCCATATTGCTGAATGAAGAAAGAAACTTGAAATTACCTTGTGGTAAAAGAAACGTTGAATTATTCTTAAGTTTAAGGGAAGTTCAGGCAATCTATATTTGTCTATGATTCTTATAGTCTTTGAAGTTTGTGTACTGCATTCTTTATACACACTATATCAGAATCTAAGCACATTAGTTTTTGATAATTCCTTAGATTATGAACAGAGAGGGATGACATAGTTATGGTTTGAGATGTATGCATCAAGTAATATGGCATTCTGTTAACCAAATGATGACTTCCAGATTTAATTCTGAATACAGAGGAAAGACTTATGTCTGATGCGAGGAGTGAAGATATCTAAAAAAGTAAAATGAAAATATATACCTTTTACTCCTTTCAAATGGAGTAGACTGAATGAATTTTGGAACTTTGCTTAAAAATAAAGAAAAACTAATAAAATTCTCAAATTTAGAAAACGAACGAAAATCCTCTGTGCATAAATCAAGCTATTTTTTCAATACAAAGGAATTTCCAGACAGATTAATTCTTTCTGCTAAAGGAAAATATGAACAAGTTATTCAGATAATTCATTATTCTGCTTTAACTATATCATAATCTTTTCAAGACATGGTTTTCATTTTTCTTTTTAGGTTTAAAAATATGTCATTTAGAGAAGGTAAATTGAATTCAATACATTTAAGGGAAAATGTTTTTACAGAGATGTAACCTAAAGATTTCCTGGTGGACTACTCACAGTGTGTCTGGGCAGCCCAAGAGGGCCACAGAAATAGTTCCGGCTGACACAGACAGAGTCCTGCTTCTCAAAAGCTCTGTGGCCTCCAAGCAGCATTTCAGGTCATTTGAGCACTATGGAGACAGATCTCTAGTTGTTCATATGATAATTGCAACAAGCATACATATTGCATTTTGTTTACACATCTCATTATGTTACTGAAGTGACCTTCACATTTAACAGAAAAGCTTATATTTTAAGTATGTGATTATATGATGCTCTTTTCATTTCCTGGAAAGGACAAGTCATTAAGCTGTCATTTAGCCTGCTAGTCAGCAGTCTGTTGAGACTTAAATTTCTCCATAACATAAATTAAAAATACACAATATCAACATCAATACCATAGTTTAATGCTGAATGACAAGAGATATTGGAATTGGCATAGAAGCAGTCAGTAGGAAAATGCTAGCTGAAAATCTCTGAACAGTATTTCTAAAGTATAGAGAAAGTATATTTAATCACATATCATATTCAAATTTAACACATCCATAAATCCTCCCTTCCCCTCCTTTTCCCTCCCCTCCCCTCCTCTCCCCTCCTCTCCCCTCCTCCCCTTTCCTCCCAGAATGAGAAGTTCCATTCATTTACATATAGATGAAACATAGTCACAGATCCTGCTAAAACCTAAGGTCATGCATGTAAAGATATTTATATTCAGAAGTTAACACAAGCGTAAACACAGCATGTTTCAGTTCCAGTCCTCTCCCTATGTACTGGGAAGGTCTATGTAATTATGGATTGCAGGTTCCTGACTGAAAGTGTTTACTAGTTGTGCTCTTGAGTGTGTTGGGTTATGCAAGGTCCTGTGAGTCTGGAAGAACTTGCTCCAGATATTCCTGTAGTTGTAATTATGAGCTTTAAGTCTGCATAATTAGCATCCTCTTGAACGTGTTCTTGTGCTGTGTTCAGGAGACAGAATGCTACATCCATAATTGCTTTTTATTATCCCTTGGCAATATCTATACACTATATTCAGAGCCTTAGCAATGCCTGAAAAATGGACAATAATTCTAAAATAATTACCCCCGCCCCCGATGTTGCACTAAATAGTATAACATGAAAGCAGATCATGACCTGCTCCTTTACTCGCACATATTCTAAAAACTAACAAACCAGATTTAACATTATTATGGAAAAAAGTTAGGTATCATCTTCCTGCTTAGGATACCTTTATAAAGGTGGTAGGTGAAGATGAGTGGCAAAAGAGATTATCTCTGCAGGGTAATTGTCTTCTCCTTTGCTAAATAAAAGTGTTGTATTTTCAAGTCCACATCACCATTTCCTGCATAAACTACAGCAGTTGGAAGGTTTTTCCTCTTTCACTGCAATCCTTTTCATCTGTTACTTGCTGTCAGATTATATCAGAATATAAATAATAATGACAAAAAATGCATATAATCATTGTCATTAATACTGTGTTTGTATAATAAATGCAAATAAATAAAACAGTTCAAGGACCTCCCTGTGCTGTCAAGGCCAGATGAAATGGTCCAGTTCATGTCGCTAAGACAGAGTGCCAAGGCTCAAACTTAAAGTGGTCTGAGGAGTCTGAGGCCTGTGCATTTTCCTGGGCATGGTCTTCTGTCTATATGGCAAAGCACTTGAAGTGTTTTCTCACTGAGTAAATACCTCTCACTGTGAATATGCTGTGAAACAGGGAAAAGTCTTTCTGTGATATATATACTCTCCTCCAGGAACGGAATTGGGTGCTTCACAAAATGCTTCTGAAGTTAGTTTGCAAACAGATTGTTTATGAGACAGACAGGCACTACTGTGGGTGATGACATCTGAACATTTCACAATGATGAGACCAAAAATAAGCTTTATTATGAAAACTTCTGACAGGCACTCAGCAAGGCTTGAAGGATGTGGGTGGAGTATAACTTCCTTCCTTCCTTCCTTCCTTCCTTCCTTCCTTCCTTCCTTCCTTCCTTCCTTCCTTCCTTCCTTCCTTCCTTCCTTCCTTCCTTCCTTCCTT
>PTEX01000109.1:417213-564486 GCA_003342815.1 Eudromia elegans
CTTCCTTCCTTCCTTCCTTCCTTCCTTCCTTCCTTCCTTCCTTCCTTCCTTCCTTCCTTCCTTCCTTCCTTCCTTCCTTCTTCCCTATCTCTCTCTCTCTCTCTCTCTCTCTCTCTCTCTCTCCATCTATCTATCTTGTTGCGGAACAGCAGTTCTGCAGCGCCCTGTGAGATGGTGCTCGGTAAAAATCCTGCTAGCCACCCTATATATATATATATGTATATATATTTGTATATAGTTGTAGTTATGGGGGTGCCTTGTTCAATATGGCTGCAAGTGGGCTGCCAATCACCCTGCTCGCTGGGTGACCCTGGCGAGGTGGGGGCCAGGGCTCCGGAGGATTCTTCTGGAGTTGCAGGGCAGACTAGGAACCCTGGCCAATGGCAGCCCGCCCTGCTCCCGCCATAAGTTTCCACCTATCAGAGGGCTCCAGCGCCTCGCCCAATCCAGGCTGGGCAAAGGCGCTCGAATCATCTGCCCACCCAATCAGAGCCCTCTGCGGGAGCATGAGCAGCTATATAAGCAAGTGTGCCCCTAATAAAGTTGGACTATTTGCCACTCATCTCTCTGTGTGATAGCCTTGAGTATTTGTGTGTGTGCCTGTGGCCAACGAGTGGTGCGTGCATGTGACTGAGAGGTTGGCTGGCGAGTGCGTCCCCCGCTCTCGCCTTCCTCGGTGCAGATCTCCGGAAAGATCCCAGCTTCGCCTCCGGCGGTGTTCGGTGGTCTGGTCCGGTGCTTGCGGGCTGTGCTGTGCTGGCCCGCCCCCATGACCGCATTATCTCTTCCTGCTGTTCAGCTGACCAAATCCTCTCCAGTGGAAGCTGCTGCACAATATGAGAATGAAATACTATGTCCCATTTGAATGTTCTATTGCTCCAAACTATGAAATCCTTTATCAGAGCTAACATCATCATATAGTCTTTGAGCAGCCTTTTCCAGCCCTACATTGGATTGACATCCAGCAGTTTTCTTCTATTTGTCACTTTGAGAAAATATCCAGTTCCAGGCCTTTTCTCTACTCTGTTCAGGTGAGGAAAAGACATATGGCACTGTGGTTTCCTGTGGGAGCAGGAGCATGTAGTGGAAGACTTTACCTCTTTTTTTTCTTTCTCTCTTTCTTTTTATTTTTTAAGAAACACTGTAATATGAACAATATATGAACAGATAATAATGACTTTGTTTCTTCATTAGGCACTATAATTTGTTTTCTTCCTAACGCTGCAGGAAATCATAATCTAATTTTTATTTCCCAATAATTATTCTTGGAAAAAATTAGTATCTTGAAAAAATTTTGTAAGCCAAGCTTCCTAGCATTGTGGAGAGGCTGCAATAAAAACTCTGTAATCTCTCCCGTAACTCTTCTTCTGAGAGCTATTATGACTCTTAAGAGGGCCAGAGTTATAAGAAATGGATTACGCTACAGTTTAGGTAGAAGTCTGTAAGGGACCTCAAATGAGCTAATCATTTCTCCAATTTATCCCGATTTCCATTTTATTCTTTTAATACTCAAACCCAAAATGTTTTTCTGCAGCTCTCTTTTTCTTTCTGTGCCTCACTAAGTATTGATTGCAGCATTATAATTTTAAATGGTGAATTCCTATTAATGGTTAAATGATTTCCAGGTTAGTATATTTTAATATACTATTCAAAGATACACTGACATGGAAGAAAAAAAATCAACCAAACCCATTATATAGTTTGCTAGCAGAGCTCCACATACAGACACACCTTTTGAGATTGGATATCTGAATTGACTAAAAAATCTTTTAATTTTAAATGGTTAATTTATTTTTACAAATAATAAATCCACCAAAAGTAGACTGCTGGGAAGATTAAAACTGCATGTTACTCATTTAAATTAAGGGAGTGCTTTCTACCTAAAAATAGCTGAGGAAAGAGCAAAAATTGTAACAAGAATATGTTTAATAAAAGAGGATGAATCTGGTTCATTCTAAACATTTTGTGAATATTTGACATTATTATAATAAATAATTACAAAAATTATTGAATTGTTTTTTGTCTTTTCAAACAATAAAATAAATTACACATTCAAGAGTTCATGAGAATTTATGGGTCTAATCTTTCCAAGAGATTATAGAAAAGTTTATGTATAATGCTTCATTCAAATATCTTGCTTCATCCTCACTTAAGAAGCAAGACACAACAAAAGTGCCCAAATGACGTGTTTTGCATGATAATTCTTGCTTCCAAAAGAATATGTTATAAGAATATGATATTTCTAGCAATTGGGTGTAGGGTACGGCGTTCGGAAGATCTCGCGATGTACGGAAAGCATAGACTCAGCAGTAGGCATGACGATGGCAGTTTTGGTACCAAGCTCTGGCCTTCTCCTTATTAGGTAAAATAGGCGCTCATTGGTGTTGTCGAAAGCTTCCGCATTTTGTACTCTTTWTARACCCRTGCTGTCTAACATTAAACGCCATTTGCTGCTTCCACCCCATGGGTGTCTGAGTGGTCAATGACCCAGAGCGAGGAGAGCTCTGGCCCACCAGGAGCGAACGGGAGCGGTTGCCCAAGAAGAGGCAACAATTGGGCTAAATCAATGAATATAATTTTTCTTCACCTGAAAATGCTTGGACAATGAAAAATATTTGATAGAATAAAATACTCCTGATTACAGTAGAATACCACTTACAATATAATACCACTTACAATATAAAAATTAGAGTAGTACCACTACCTGTGGTAGAGTATCTGTGTGAGTATGTAAGTAGCAAAAGATGCTGAGAAAGTGCATTTCACTGTGGAACTAACTTCTCAAAGCAATAATGAAAAGAAAAACATGCTTGGTTACATACTATAAACCCTACAGAATCAGAGGAATTGAACTGCCATAAATGAAGAATGTACTGAATTTATTGGTATGTTATATACTCAGAATATACTGAGTCTTATTGGGTAAAGAATTTACGCAACTATGCCTCTACTGATTTTTTAAATTGCTAAATAAAATAATTCATTACACAGGACATTAAAAAGAATAACAATCAGCCCCCCAAAATAGCAAGCTAATAGTACAAAGAAGCAACCAAAATACCAACTGAGCCCATTATTACAAATTATTGAATTGATTAGTCTAATTGATGAATATAAATTTATGAATCAAAAAAGGTATTTCAAATAAAAGTTCAATAGGGGGATATGAAGGTAAAAGCTCTTGAGCCTTGGAAGCTGTAACTTAGAGAAGCAATCCATTAGAGAAATAATCTATTGCTGCCATCATTTGTGTATAAGGGGAAATAAGAATATCCAGAGCAGTCCTTCTGACTCTCAAAGTATGATTATGAACCCCATCTACTAATTGGAAATTATTATACTATAGCAGAATTCTTACCATGGGGTTCACCAAAAAAATACTGAAGATCTCTTCTTAATATAAGGTATTTGGCATTGGGAAAATGGAATAGGAAGCTCCAGAAATTTTTTTCATAGCTTCATTCACTTTCATATTTTAAACTTGATTAAAAAAAAATTCCCATTTTACTTGAAAAAAATTTCACTTAGCCATTAATTTCATACTCAAAAAACTAAGCGATCACTGCCCTTCTCCAGGTCCGTCTATGTAATGTGAAACTAGCACAGTAGCAGCTGTGCTGCTACTGATCACAAATAATGCGTATAAGTGACTATAACAAAATAGCAAAGAGTCTCAAGTTCTTTGTAGTTCAGAAACTGTCTTTTCTGGCATGTGAAAAAGACAGAGAAAAAAAAAGAAAATAGTAGGAGTTTCAAGAGCACTTAGCATTGAAGACAGTCTTCACAAAACTTCAAAGGAAAAGAAGATGGCTATGCAGAAATGCTTTGAAAAACCTATGCAAAGCCATTTCTCATTTTCCAAAGACCCAACTCTTCACATAAATGCCATCAATAGCAAGACATGACCCACTCCCAAATATCAGACAAACCATGATCCACTCCCATATCTCAGACAATTCTCTGCAGAACATTCAAGCCAGTGCTAAGAAGTGATTGGGAAGAAGCCTCTGCTGTCAGGTACAAGTACCAGCACAGATGACACCAGGTTGCACAACCATCTATTTGGCACTACGTTGCCAGTCAGGATCAACACCTGGACCCCTCAGTCCTCCTGACTGCAGAAGCATATTTGACATATGTCATATGGTCAGAACAAAAGATTTACTTTATTGCCTCCTTTTAAAGTATAGAGATTGAGCAGCTCTGATCACTTGTTTTGCATCACTTTTTGTCTTTCTTCCCCTTTCTCATTGTTCATACACTCCTCCATATTGCTCTTTTACTTCCATTTCTCTGTCACTGTCTCATTCTAAATAAATAACTTGCCTCAGTTGCTTACTCCACTGGTCCCAGATTTGGTGTATCTATACCCAGAGTTGATATGTTCCAGCTGATATGCTCAGTCACTCTTTGTCTTACATGCTGTCCTGATATGGTCACCTGGTGCTGTAAGGCTCTGCTCTCACCAAGAACCTCATCTTCTCCTCCAGTTGAGGGATCTGACCAAATCTTCCCATAACATAAGTAGTTCCCTCTGAACCAGCTGCGCTATCTGGACCCTGGTCATGGAGACACCCATAACTTTTCAGCTTCTGGCACTGTTAGTGGTCATATCCCTGAACTTCTCCTGTGCTATTCCATCATTTTTCACATCTTGTTCGGTTACTTTATCCTCAGCCCTGATAGTGGTCTAATCATTCACTTGCAGCTCTAACATTAATTTTAACTTACCATATTATCTGAAATCACCAAACTATTCTATAAAAGTTCAAAATTCACAAAACACTACTATCCAGTAGTTTAGTTTAACCACGTATTTCAAATGTTTACATTGATCTCACTAATGAGAGAGATTGTCATTAAATAAATATACAAAGCTTATTTAATTCCTGGCATTGATTATGGGAAGTTAGTCCCTTAGAAGCTTAAATTGAGGAAAAAATAATCAAAATACTTTTAAAATTTTGAACTAATTGTGATTTACTGTGGTAAAAAAAAAATGTTAAGAGGCTGGAAAATGGAGTACAAGAAGTTCCGCAGGACTACAATCTTCTGGATGCATGCAAATGTATAAGAAAACAGGAGATGGGAATTGCATAAAACAGGAGAGTCATGCTATGCTGCTTAATTCTACTTTTCCGTCCAGTTCATTTTCCTTCAGTAATAGCTGGAAACATTTGGAAACAGAACCCTAGGCCAGAAAAAACATTCTAGAGTTACATTTTCAACATAACTCAAAAGTCACTTGAAGTACAATCAATAACTAAAAAAAAATAGCAAAAAGCAAACATAGCAATCATGCAACCAACCTCTAGAATGACTACCCCAGAAGCTTCTTTTTGTCTCTTCAGCCATATAAGTCCTTCTGAGCTCACATCCAAAGATGACAAGCCATTTCCAGCTGGACAAGCAGGTCTTAAGTGTTCATTTCCACCTCCCTTGTAATAACAGTGCAATTCATTTTTTTAAAAAGATTAGCTTAGATTAAATCTTTAGCAGTATTAAAATAATTATTTAGAAAAAACATATTATGTGTAATAGCAGTGCCTTCATATTGTGGATATTTTGAATATAAAATATCTACTTAACTAAACAAAGTGATTATTTTGAAATATCTTTGTCTCTTCTCAGTTTATGAATAAAATTCATTCCTGACCTTGAATTATGCCACACATTGCCAATTAGCCTGGAAAATGTGTTGCTCTTCATGAATGTGTAAACACTGTAGCTTATTTCCCCACATGCTTGTCCTCTCTCGTTCTTCATGCCGTTTATATACACAGTCATATATACACATGCACCCTAAATGCCAGATCTAAAGGAAAAGTATGTTATGACATTTATTCCTACAATCTTAAATAACAATACTTTAATTTTATGTTTATAATTACAAATGAAAAATTCAGTCCATCAAAAATATACCAGTGTTAAACAGAGAATGAATATTCTTTAATATGGGGAAATAGATATCATGCAGTACAAGAAAATATATGGGATCATTATTATTAAATCACTTCTTTATGCAATAATTTGCATACAAAAAACTGTAGAGTATTATTCACAAGTGATATAGCACGCACAAGGAATTAATTCCCTGCACAGCCACTTGAACCACTTATAAAGAAGCTCCTTTACATTAATGACTCATTTGACCTAATTAAAACTTATTTTCCATGATGGAAAGGAGGACAAGAATGTCTGAAAAATCCTGACTTGAAAGTCTTAAAGCAGTATATAGTCCTGTACTTCTCCTATTATCTCCTATTCTCTCCTCCTATTTCAATTTCTCTGCTTTTTCCTTAAAGGATAGCTATATTAATGGTTACATATTACTATATCAAATAATGTAAATGCAAAACTAATATATGACAGTTGCTGAGGTGAAGGTTTAAGGATAGACAGTATTAATAAATGAATTCCTAGAATATGTGACAGGACAGAGGAGAGTTGGTGATGGTGCTGTTTTTTGTATTTGGAAACAATGAGTGTTAGACTGAACTTTTAAATAATAGGAACTGACAATCAAGTTTTTAAATAAGACATCACGTATAGAATATGAGAGCTTTTAAAATAAAATACTGATTTTCAAGAACTTGATATGCTTTGATATATTTTGTAGGAAAAAAAAAAAATTTAGAATATTTCCATGCTATCACATCAGTATATGCAATATTTCAAAAGTAGTAAGGCGGTATTCACGTCATTACTTTGAAGTATCCATAAATAACAGGACATTTCATTAACAAAAAAATATAAGCTGAATATTTTTTTTTAATCTAGTAATACCTAGGTGTAGGAAGCATGTAAACTTTCACTCATGCAACTTTTTTGTTGTTGTTGTTTAGAGCATTCTTCACCATAACTCTGGTGTGGATGGATTGCAGTTTTTTCCTCTCTAAAGTGGATTATGATAGTTTTTGAAGAAAGGCTATATTCATTTGAATAGTAACAAAAGTCATTTAGATTGAGACATCCAAAACAGTGAGAGCAGCTTTTAAAGAAATCGTAATTCTTATTATGGATGGCACAGAAAGTTATGAAACTTGCAAAGACTGTCATTTTTCTTTTGTAAACAAATGATACAAGACAAATGACTAGCAGTAAGATATACTCTAAAAAAAGATGCATCCAGTTTGCCCGGATCCTGTACAGGCTGATGTTGCAGCTGCTGTGATTTGACAGCAGCAGCAGCACAAGCAGTGTTCAAATTAACAGGAAGGATGTGGGAGGGGACAGAAGGAGTACAGAAGGATCGATCTGCTGGAAATTGCAAATTCTGTCTATTTGAGCTATTAGTGAAACAAGCCAGTTTTAAATACATACTAATCCCTTAAAACATATATTTTGGGGGGTATTTACAATTCTCGCTTGCCTTATTTGCTTTTAGAGGCTTTTTTTGTGTGTGTGTGAATTCTTCTTTTTGCAGAATGAGTGAATATCAGCTTTCATTTTTAATTTCTGCACCCTGTAACCATTATAACATGCACAAATAACCAAAATCGATCCTTCTTTTGATCAGTCTTACTGTGACTGTTCTACTTTGTTTAAATAAGTGAAAAGTCATTAGGTCAAAGAAAAAGACTAACCTTATAGTTTGCTGATTATGACACTCAACAAGGATTTGGAAGATTCAAATTCAGAGTAATTGTCCCAAATCAGAGCAGGGAGATGAATCTGTGAGATGCATCTACATGTCTCAGGAGAGTCACATTTACACACTTGCGTTAATGAGGCTTGAGGTGAGTTCTTCTTTCCCCCCACTCTGGACAAAAGATTAATCACAGAATCACAGAATCCTTAGGGTTGGAAGGAACCTCTCGAGATCATCCCTGCTCCAGCAGGGATACATAGAGCACGTGGCACAGGGTGGCATCCAGGCAGGTTTGGAAGATCTCCAGAGAAGGAGACTCCACAGCCTCTCCGGGCAGCCTGTTCCAGGGCTCTGTCACCCTCACAGGAAAGAAGTTCTTCCTCACATGGACACGGAACTTCCTTACCCATTACCCCTTGTCCTATCGCTGGCCACCACTGAGGAGAGTTTGGCCCCTTCCTCCTTCACTCTTCTGGTATTTATACTTATTGATAAGATCTCCTGTCAGTCTTCTCTAGGCCCAGCCAATCCTGAATTAGAAAATATTTCAGAGGGTTTTTTTCAGGATTTTTCCTGGAAAGTTTCCTGGAATATATTCAGTGCAGAATTCTGGGTTTTGATAAGACATTCTATGCTATTGAAAAATGAAAATGAATTAAATGAAAATTTTTGACCAGACCTTTAAATTTCATCTCATCCATTCTTATAAGACCCCAGAATATTTAAGAACATGATACCACCGTACAGAATACACAATATTATGGAATTTTCATGTAGCAAATTTTTTACTGATACTCAAAAGGAAAATATGAATGACTTTTATATGTTATATGACATTGCCTGTCAATTTTTCTGCAAAAAATTCCAGGTGATCCTTTTATTTAACCTTTTAGAGTACATCTTTGTTTCAACCTGGTGCTTTTCAGACTACTAGACTAACTGAGTGCCTCCCCAAAAGCATGCATGAAGCTTCTCTTTGGTAAATATATCCATTATAAAGAGTGCAAAACATTGGTGAGTTATATTTTATGAAAAGATAATTTTACATACAGATGAAGAGAAAGGATAAAGACCTATATGCACAGAAAATTACTCAATGGTTTTCTAGAGGACTTCTGAAACTAGGAGTTTATTGTCCTTTTCACCTTGTCTAGATCCTCTCCACTATCTTCCAAAAATGAACACAGCAAGGTAGAAATTAATTTCTTGTATATACATCTTTCCTTTCTCCTTTCTGTATAATATTCTTCATTGTATGCAACTTTATTTGAGATACTAAACTGCTTTTATGTCCCTTCCTTAAAATTGTTTAAAATTAAATTGTCTTTAGTTGTGAGATTTAACTAATTTTGTGTTCTTTTATCATTATTTGTTTAGTTAGAAAGACCACATAAACCATTGGAGCATTATCTTTCAATTTCTCCTGAAAATTAGAAAAAGAAAACTAGGACTGTCTGACTCTTTGGTATGACTGATATCAAGCCCTACAAGGTTTAAAATACTTGATATTCTTCCCTAGATATTTTTTTTTTAAATAGTACTTTTGTTTTTTCTATAGAAGAGGATCTCAGTGTGTTGTGCGTTAATATTAAATCAGTTGAATATGAGCATGAAAATATCAATCCTAAAAGTAGTAGTAGTTCAATTGCCTTGGATGTCTACTTTTTTATTCCTCTCAGAGCTGATTTGTTCAAAATTTTATGAGCAGGAAGAAAGATTATTTTTAAGTACATAGACAAATCCTACTCTAGACTAAATAAGTATAGTTCCTGTTAAAGTTTTTAAAAACTTTACTAGAAAAAGAGAAAGGAAAGGTTGTCATCTTTGAGTATGTGTTCTCCAAATACACACTCGAGTTCATTCTTGTAGTGTTCAATTTCTAAAAGTATTCAGATCTCACAGTTGTATTAGTCTTTCAGGAAAGTTCTTAGCCTTTTCTGGTGTATATGTATATTATATAAACAGAGATATATATTTAACAGATTTTGAATGTTCATATGTTACCGTATATTCTGCTCTTATACTATTTTCAGATGTGCAATGTTCTAATGGGAATTACTTCTTACTTGGCCAATCTACTGGCAAACTTATAGGGAATTACATCCTTTTTACTACTGACTTACCACAACTGTCTGTCTCTGAAAATCAGAAGGACTTGATTAGTCTGACATATCCTGAATCTACAGGTTTTATATAATATACAACTTTCACACATAAACAACTTATCAGATATAGAAGAATTTTATACTGTGTCTTTTTCAGGAGTTCACCCATATTATTCTCTCTTTACATTCTTTTCTATCCAATACAAAAATTCTTCTCTATATCCTCTTTATACAAACTGATCTACAGACACACGTAAAAACTGTTTTCAAACTGATGCTTAGGGTGGCATCCACTTAGAGGTGCTTACAAGATCAGATATTTTATTTTGATCTTGAGACCTAGTCATTGTGAATTGATTACTAAAGTCACCAAAGGTGAAAGAAACCTTCATAACTTTATAATTTGGCCCATAAAAAGTAAAAATAACAGAAAAGGAAAATCTTCTCAATACATTATTTTTTATTGTTTTTCACATCATTTTAATTTTATTCTTCAAAGTATATCTCCTTTTGATATGTCCATTAAAATATTGACTCAAATATTTCTAGTTTTGTGTATCCTTTTAGATAGTTTTAGTGTTCCACTTCACTTCTCAAACAACATATTGAATGTATCAACAAGTGACCTCACTTGATGGCCAGAGGCAGAATGTTTTCCTGTGAGAAACAATTGCTTACAACCAAGACAAGTTAAAGCTGTATATCTGAAGCTTTAACAGTTAAAACTGAGGCAAAACAAAAAGAAAACAAAAACCAAAAACAAGGGCTTATCTGAATTACTTTACCCTTTCAGTGTTGTACACATGTGTGAATAACAGTTGGATGCTTAAGCATATATATATATGTTTATTTTCTTGATATTTTAATTTTATTAGAGTATGCTAAATGACACATTTCTTATTTGCAACAATTAAATTTATATGTACTATGTAGGTCAAGCTGTATTTATACATACATTAAAATTTAGAAAATTTAGAAAATGCTGAAAAAAATCCACTGAACTTATTTCAACAAATATATTTACATCTTGTTGTGGTTTGTTGGTGGGGGTCAAATTTGGTAAGAGATGAATCCCCTTGTGTTCCAGACGATCTTCAAATGTTAGAGGGATTAGGAGTGGCTGGACTCATCTCTTAACGGGGACACCAAATTCTGTGGTAACTCTAAGCCCAACTCTGGCAGTATCAGATTCACCAACAGACTGTTGACCGTAGGTCCTATTGCCTTCAAAACAAGTAGTCGAGTTCACAAATAGCACAATTTATTCGAATGCAACATTTAGAGAACAGGTTTCAGATGTCAGTACAGGAAATTCTCTTCTGTAGTGTGGGGTACTTAGTTAGTGCCTAGTGTACAAATGTGCAATTATCACTCACCCAGAAGATGGGAGAGGACTCTCAGGCTTGAGGAATCTCCTCATGCGGCAGCGTCCTGACCCGAGGGGAGGAAAGGGGTTTAGACTTCTTCTTTCTTTCCTTTTTCTTCTGTTCCTCTCTTCCCTGTCTTCTGCCATTTTCCTGTCTTCCATCCTCCCCATCTGTTGTTGTTCTGACCTTTCTTGCCATTTTTCTCCTTCTCTTCTTCCTGTTTCTCAGTTCACCTTTTATATATTTTCTTTTACAGTCAGGTGGAGCTTGTGTGACTCTAGTCATATATACTTTTGTTATTGATTGGTCTAAAAGTCTCCTGAGTTAATCAAAAATCTAGAGAGCATGCTCAGTGAGGAGTGATCATTCCTTGGAAGTGGTTAACTTCTCAGATGGGGTTGTGTATTGGTATTATAATGAGATTAGAACAAGGAGAAGTCTGAGCAAAGTCCATCAGAAGGTACTGGTCTGCCACCACTGTTGGCCCAGCAGGAGACATCTTAGCATACTGTGTGGCTTATCACCTGCATGGTACGGCCAGGTTGCCACCTCTATATTAGGAGGGCGGACTGTGTCATCAAAGGAATTGTGGAGAAGTAGATTCCATACATACCAACCATCCTGGAAATGATAACTGTCTCACACCTCAAGCAAGCCTCTGCACAGCCATAACTTCTGTTAGGCCCTCTTTTTTTCTCTAATTTCCTTGTTCTCCATCAATTCTCCCACACATCTCTAGCTATATTTGTTAATCCCCCATATCTAAGGGATTTTAAATGACTGATGAATACACTGCAAGAATAAAGCAATATAACAGAACTCTCTCAAAATAAAACAGGAGTGAATTTAAATTTGCTTTATTTCTCTTTTTTATTTTATTTCAATATGAGATGGATAAAAAGCACTGGAATTTAGAAAACTAATTAAAATGATACTGGGAATTAAAGCCACTTCAAATTCCTATACCTTTAATTTAGGTGTGTTTATGGGGATGCCTATTTATGAGGTATATGTTTGGCTCTACAGACCTGGAGGAAAGTTTTATTTACTTGGTCACACCTCGACATTTAGAACAATTCAAAATGTCAGTTGACTCACCTGGCTTCCAGGTGCTGCTACAGAAAACCAAGGTCACTGTCAGATCCTGCATCATATCTGATGGCCTTGTGAATCTCCAGAGGTTGCTAGATGCCTGTGCATTGGTAACCCTAATGGAACCCTTGTTTTGATTTACTTTATTGAGGTTTAATAACCTTGCTCAGATAAAGCCACCAACTCTGTAGACATCTAAATTTGAGATGTCTGAGTCAGAAATATTGAGGCCATTACCAAGGTTGAGAATAATGACATATAAGAGAAAAACAGGATGAAATCTAGTTTGAAGCTGGTCTTAAATCCTCTTATAGTCTGTATGGCATTGTTAGTGTCCCTGCTTTCCATGACCATTAGTCAACAAATAAAAGGAAATGTCCAATGACACCGTGTGCCTTTTTGTGCTCCCTTAAGTCACACCTTTTCTGTTATCTTCAGGAGGCTAAATGAAAACCAAAGATGGACTTGAGAGTGACAACGATCTTACTGGGCTTACAGATATACTCCCAGTGTTTTCAGTTTCCGGGGTTGGAAGCATTTTCTGTCTGCTTTTTTGTTTGTTTGTTTTTGTTTTATTTGAACCAAAAGAAAGTATCTCATTAGTGATTCTCTTTCTCTGTGATGACAGAATCACTAAGCCTATCCTGCAGTCCCAGAGGGACAGCAGATTTCAAGACAATCTGAATAAATATGGTAATATCTGATGAGTTAGACTTGACTTTGATACAGAAAGGTTATCTCAGTGTAGACTATAGCAATACTGATAGTTTACTACAATTTTATTATAGAAATATATATTTTAGAGCTTGAACTCAATAATTAAAGGTGCTTGGTCCCTAGAGATATAAAATCCTACACACACAATACTAAAGGATGAATCACCATTCAACATATTCAATGTTTTATATAATTAACAGTTGCAACAAACATTGGCAAGTTTAAGGTGCTACCATGAAGTCTTTTAAAGTTCAAGTGCAATGTTACCCTTGATAATTTAAAAATTGAAGAAAAAAAAAAAAACCTAAGCTGCATATTTGTCTAAAAAATGCTTAAATTTCTTTTCTAAAAAAAGGACAGATGATATGCAGTGATAATCTTCTGTAAGTTTTTCTGCCTTTTTTTCACTCTGACTTTTTGCTTATAAAAGTGTGAGTAGTTGGTGCTGTCCATAGCCGAAGTGGGGTATTGTTCTGTCTACTGGAGTTTTGAAAAATGCTGAAGATTTTTTTTTTCTCCTATTTCCCAAAATAAAAGAAACTAACCAAAAGAAAAACAGTGAAAAATAATATACAATCTGTTCTCTCTTGGATACTTATCTATCAAAGAGATGACCTTTTTTTTTTTTTTCTTCTGAAGAGTCATGACCAAAAAACTGTCTTTTTTAATCAAGGAAATAAATATCTCAGACTTTGACAAATGGGCTTTGTGTTTTTACCTGTTTTGTTTTTTTTTTTCTTAATACTAAGTAATTATTTATATCTCATATTGCTTTTTGAGGTCTGCTATTGCAAAAATTTATGTACATCTTTTAAATACTCTAAACAGTCTCAATGACTGTGTTGCATCTACTTAGAATTCATGCAAACACAGCAGTTCAACTTCTAAAATAGCATTTTGCATTACCATTTTGTTTAATCTTAAATATATTTTAAAACCTATAATGTTTGAGTTCTGCTTGTACCTAAGTCATGACTCTTTTGCAGCTTTTCCTTCTTCTCCTTTTTTTTTTTAAATTTTCTGTATCTAGATCTTTTCTATTGCTGAATTACCTAGAACTAAACTGCTTTTTTATTTCCTAGAGTTTTCCTTATTCCTAGTGATATAAGCAAACAGAACACAAAGCTTAGCAAGATTGTGAATGTATACCAAAGAAACAGTCTTTAACCTTGAAGTTGTAAATCTTTGATGTACAGCAGATAAGTGGTAGAATAAAACTAATTTATTCGGTCTTATATTGAAAAGAGCCACCAAATTGTGCATGGCCAGATTTTAAATGCTCAGCAACTGTTACAACAAATAAAATTGTTGATGTTGAAATTAGCTGAAAAGTTAACTTTCCTTGAACCTTCTCTTTCATTCAGCAGAAAACTGTATTACGTTTACTGGATTTCAGTCACAAAACTATTTTGGGAGTTGAGCATTAATGAATACTCTAAGTGCTATAAGTGCAATGGTAACTACCACTAGGCCTAATTCACCACTTGGATTGGGTTTGTTATACAGAATTTTTGACTCTTTTGCAAATAGGTCACTAAACTATAAACTACAGTTAGCCCTCAGGGAAAGACAAAATTTCATTTTTGAATAGGACGACGATAGAAAAAGAAGAAACTTTATAAACACCACTATTTCATCTGTGAAAGCAAGATTACATGTTCTAATATTTTCTGAATATTAATCTAAAATAATGAACTTAAAGTATTTATTTAAAGACGTGATTTTGCAAGAAAGGATAAATAATATTACAAAACAAAGCTTGAAACTTCACAGTATGTGGTCGAATGTTAGGATCTTATTTATGTGATTGTTAAGCCCTGAAATTTGTTTTCTAGATGTTTCTTGTGATGCAACAAGGAAGAAATGTTAACTCCTTTTGCCATTTCAGTCAGCTTGGTCACAGCAAATATTTTAATCAAACAATTCTATTTAGTCATCCACATTATTTAGTCACCTTAGTTACTATGAAACACACTGGAATTAGAGAAATGTACTAAGAAGAGTGAAAGAAAGAATATTTCAGATTCTATATTTTCCATTTTCTTCTTCAGGCTGAACAGGCCCAGTTCTCTCAGTCTTTCCTCTTATGGCAGATAATACGCTATATATGCTCATTTATAGTGAAAGGAAAATACAAATCTACATATAAACAGATCTATAAAGACAAATAAAACATACATCTTCTCTTAGAAAATTGCCATTATTTGCAGAATCCTTTGCAGCTGGTTTTATGGCTCCAATATATAGGACAAACTAGAACAGGGGATAAGGTTGTTTCATTAGCATAGTCCAAGCTTTAAAGACTGTCTTTCAACAATCAATTTATATTTTGGGAAGATGCACAATTCCTTTAAAGTCATAATGAATAAGTTAGTATATTTCACATAGTTCTACTTCCAAAGTAAATAACTATGCAATCATATAAATAAGCTTACAAAGAATTTTAGCAAGGCATCTAGTCCACTCCTGCCTGTCCAAATCAATCCTGCAAAACTCCTAGGCATTACTAGCCTTAGAATTAGAAAGATATTAATCTCATTACTTGCCTTACAGTGGACAGCAAGAAGAATTTTATGATTATTTTGTATATTTTTGAAGTTTGTTATTCTGTTTTCCTTCAAGCTTTTCTTCTTTGGGCTAGCATTACAAATAACTTTGGGTTTGTCTTTTTTTAAGAGAAACTATTGCTGTCAATTTTTCATCAGTTCTAATGCTCTACAGTCATCTAAAGTGCACAACAGAATCCTATCTAACAACTGGATTTGAATCTAACAACAATCTAACAACCCTATATTCCACAAGAAGTATTCATTTTTAAGCATCACAACACTATACTTTTTTTTTTTTTCAGTATCTTGATATTATAGATTCATATTAAATAATGTTAACAATATCTACTCTATATTATGTCAAAATCATATCCACCCTGTTTTATCCAGCTGCATTTACAAGGAGCAGAAGTGTAGAATTTGAAGTTTACTATTGGTGAACGGATTTTTTTTTTTTCTCCAGACTTTTTTTTATATTCATCAAGATACATTTGCATTGCTATCCTGACCTCCAATATAGCTATCATCCTTCCTAGCCTTCTACTACCTGCAAATTTAATAAAATGAAGGCAAATCAGAAATGAAAATACAAAAATGAGATGAGATCCAGAATATATCTTGAGTAGCATTGTTCAGTGAATATTTTCAACTTTACAGCGTGCAATTAGGCTAGAACTGAAACTCAAAATATATGGCACTTGTTTCTGTCCCTCAATTTAGAAGGTCTGATATGTTGTCATGAAAGGAAATTAAACTAACTTGACATAATTTATTCATGGCAAACTATGTGACTATTACCTCCTAGCAATGTCTATGTACTAAAAATTATTTTCCTAACTGTCTGAAGAAAAGTCTTGTCATCTGAATCTTCTAGTTATATGGCCTATAACAGGCCATTTGGAGTCCAAATTTTATGTTCATTCATGAGTTTACATTTTACAAAATTTGTCTGTATTTATTACAACTTTGACCTTGAAATATCAAAATTTTAAAATGTCAAGGATATAAGTACACATTTTTACACAGCACCATTAAGAGATCTGTTTATGCCTAAGATAGGATAGAGCTATTTCACTGCCTTGGAATGAAGGATTAAAATATCCTTCATCTTTTCCATATAGCATTTGTTTGTTCTTAGTAATGATCTAAAGCATTTTTGAGAGAATGATACAGAATACACTTAATTATGACTGGTAATTATCTCCAACACACTGTAATATTGCACTCAAGCAATTGAAAAAAAAAAATGTTCGTAAGGCACAAGATTTGGGATTCTCTTTTAAGAATATTGGTAAAACACAGCTGTTTACAGTGTTATTTTTTAGGGTTTGCAGCAATTCTGTTAAAATGAAAGTAGGACTAGGCTTTAAAACAGAAGCATATAACGTTTTGAGTACAATACTGCAGAAATCTCCTTCCTAAAGGGGACTGTGGAACTCTTCAAATGCCCACTAGAGTTGAATTCAAGGTCTTGCAACACTGTAACAGACTGCTCCTGCTCCTCAATATACTTAGTTTTATAAAACTTGCAGCATATTATTAATAAATTATATAAAGCAAGAAACAGAGAAGCTGTTAAAAGATTTATGCCTCATTAAACTTGCACTTTAAAAAGACAGAAGTATCACAAAGCCCTGTTTATAGTGATTTTGTAAGGTTTTTAACAGTAGAAGATGCTTGAAGGAAGTCTTGGATTATCAGCTACTCATGCTCTGAAATCAAAGTGTTCTAGTAGATTCAGTTATCTGTTATCCACTAGTTGTCTGAATATTCACCAGTCTGAAGCCTTCATCACATTAATTAGAAAATACAGAGAGAAATATCACCCAAGTACAGAACTGTTGTAATGGAAAATATTTAAATTATTTATACAGTATTCAAAGTTTACAATAATACATTTGATTAGCTTCTAGCAATTCTTGTACAAAACTTAAGGCACAACTCATGTTAGTGAAAACAATCCCTCTACTTTGTGTTGTTAAACTTAACTACTCAAGACATGTTGGTTTAAACATGTTTATTAAGGACTTGATTATCTATGTAACCATTTCTACCTGTGCCAGAAAGATGTCAAATGCTATCATGCAGTTCTAGAGTCACTCTGCATGAGAAGCTCACCAGCCAAAAAGCAGGCATGTATTGCTGACATGAGGACTGCTGCTTCTAATGAAACCATTCCTGGAATTACTATTCATGACATGATAGGTAAAGGTATCAAAATGTGGTTCACATTCCTCATCTTATTTTCACATTAATTTTTTCTATGCAGGTCTACAATTGCTTTGCATCAAAAGAGAAGTGTTTGTCAATCTGAGACTACATACAAATCTGGACTACATGTTAACAAATGACATTGCTGAATATAATGGACATATATCCAGCATAGGAAAGTAGTATCTGTTTTTCTTTTTTTTTCTTTAAAAAAAAAACCCCAGCTATTTAGCTCTTACTCTAGAGCTAAAAAATATTTATCTGAATAAGGAACGAAAGATTAGATATAATTATGCTAGTCCAATGAAAAATAAACTTTGTCTCTAAAATAAATTTCCATTTTTTTGCATTCTCCTATTCTCAAGAAATGTCAACTGAAGGAGATTAAAAACAAAACCATAAATTATTAACCTTAAATTCAGGATGATATCTTGGGGGATTTGCAATAACTTCTCACTTACAGATTCAAAGATTAGTCTTGAAAAGCCAATATTAAAAAAAAGTATAGATTAAAAAACAGTACAGATTAAGAAAAAGTGCTTTAGAAAAAGCATAATATAAAGTAAGAAATATTGTGCTTTAGTCTATTAATTATTCTCTCAGAAGTATAATTCAATCATTTGCTACTTTTTATTGCATGTCTGTGAACGTTAAGTTATCCTAAAAAAGAATCTGTAGTTCAAAATCATAACATCTGTATTTTGTAGCAAGAAAACAGAAATTAATCCTCATTTAAAAGCTCCTATCCCTCTATTTTGCACAGGTTTCCTGAAGAGAGTGGTTTTCAGAATATTTTCAGAGAAGGGTGTTTTTGAAAGGGTGTCAAAATCATGAACATATGATTTTGAATGCCAAAAAAACCCCATGGAATTCTAATATGAAAAGGAATAAACATCACATATATCTGAATAAAGTTAATGCTTACTTCTTCAGAAGCACCACCCTTCTATGTAAATAAAGCATGAAAAAAGAAGAATTTTGGATTGGAGGGCCTTTGAGGTGTTAGGAAAGCACAAATTACTTGATAAGTAACACTTGATTCTGAAAGTGGAGGAAAAAAAGCAAGCTACAATAAACTTGGAATTGTTGGACTCCAAAAGTTTATTGGAATTTTTTTTTTTTTAAATGAAGTCTTTCCTCCTTCATATTTGAGGAAAGCAAAGAGAAAAGCATAAGCTTGTGACAAGGGTTGTGAAGAAACACAGTGAGTTATAACACACTACAAATACAAAAATGATTCAGTTTTGTAAACATGTTTCTATAACCAAGAGATAGTTCTGACTGAATATTCTTTCCTATACAACCTGTGGAGGAGAGAGATGTGTTTTGCTGCTCATCTTTTCAGACTGAAGCAAAGTTTGTTCCAAGTATTTTACAGAGTAGCTACGATATCTTTCACAGCACTTTTCATTGTACAGTTCTTTCAAGCTCCCAGGTGTTCCGATTACTTTTCAGCAACATTATTCCTTACAATTTTCACCACAGTCATGGGTCAAGAATCTTTACTATTTTGGAAGACTAGAAGAAAATTCTTTTCAAAACTTTTCAAAATAATCTTAGAATAAATACATTCTGTGGGGTCTGTTTCTACTGAAGTTTTTTGACTACCATTCGGACCTCGTCCAATCTGGCAGCAAAAATTTATGTGCAGCGTAAAAGCCTGAGTTGAGAAACTAGATAGTTATACAAAAATGACCAAGAAATGTAAACAAAATTACTAAATATATTGCTTAACCCAGGGGGGATAAGATATAAACAACTTTTTTTCTTTTACTTTATATTGGACTAAAGTCCTGTAAAATTTTATCACATTGATTCATATAACTGAATACATATGCTTACCAGAGAAAGATAAGAATCCAATCAATAAGGAGGCAATCTTTCCAAAATCTCTTGTATGCTGATGTGAAGTAGGGTGGCTTATTTCAAATAATTGTAGTAAGTCTTAAATCTAAATAACTGATTACATCTGATATCCTTTCATACATTATAGATAAGGTCTCTTACAGTTATTTGTCAATGAAAAGTGTACAAAAATAAGAAAAATTGTGAAGATTAGAATAGTTATTTGCTCTCCTCCTCAAAATAAACAAACAAATAAACAAATTTCTGCTCCCTGTATCTGATATCTGGTGTCTCTAAAGGCCTACTAGAAAGCTGAATTGCTGTACAAAATAGGCACTGGTCTTCCAAGTATTCTGCATATATTATTAGTCTGCCATTAATAGACTGATTGTAAAACCTATTATTGAGAAATCTGGTAATTTACAGAGTGCACTGTAAAACAACATGGTCACACTAGCAAGGGGATGCATCAAAGTCAACTCAGTCTACGTCTAAGCAGATCTAATTAAATGACAAAAGGTACTGCAACAGTGCAGCTCTCCTGCTTCTGTAGCTGGTTATCCAGAGATATTGCCAGGACACTAAACTGTATGCCGTTGACATATAAGCAGATTCTAGGGGTCCTTGCTGGAGCAGGGGGTTGGACTAGATGATCTCTAGAGGTCCCTTCCAACCTTATCTATTCTATGATTATATGATTCTATGGTTTGCTGCAGTATCAATGTGCAATGATCAGCTGTCAGTAAAGTGAACAAGCAGAGGACATCTATAGTCTGCTTTACAATATTTTTGTTTCTGTAGATGTCAGTGCTACTCAGCATTGGTCAAGCTGTTTCTAGACAGCACCTCTGGATGCTATGTGTGTCCCTGACACACAAATAATGCTGATAGTGTAGTGTTGTCAGTCAAAGATGTTAGTTGTGAATTTTATTTTTGGTAATGTTTGTGCCAATGTCAAGTACTTCCTTCTATTAGTAGAAGCTAGCTACAACTAAATATGATACTACCAATGGATGGAGTAACCTTTTATTACAGTATCATGTCTTTGTACGAAGAACAATATATTAAATAAGCACTATAGTATGAACTCCTTCAGAAGACCTGGTAAGGAGACAGTGTCTGGCAGTTTTGCTGCCCCAGAGTGTGAAACTACATGATGAACAAATTCCCACCAGAGCCAGGTAGGTGTATTCTGTCTTGTCAACAGCATATAGCTGCTTCCTGGGCATAGCTGCACTAGGTTAGCACATCTGAGGTGAGGAAATTGTTCTAGTAGATTTAAGGGGTCTTTAAGATACGAGTCAAATCACACTTGGGTGTCCAAACCATGCATCTGATCCATGCCTCCAGCAGCCTCTCACCAGCAACACTCTCCTCATAGTTCTTGTGCAATTTGAAGTGTAAGCAATTCTTTATTAAATATATCCTGTTTAACCACTCCCGAATTCTGTGTGTCTCTCTCTACAAGTATCCAACCCTCTCTTTCTCAATTTTCAGTCACAAGCACCTAAAAAAATTAAAAGGAGTAAAGAATTCATTTTAACTGACTTGAGTTCAATGGAGTGAATAGAACAGTGAAGAATGGACAAAACCTTGATCCAAATGAAGAGTTTTATGTGTGTATGGGATGCTGTGATCCATACAGTATTGTTTTATATCTTAAGAAAAAAAATGAGGAAAAAGGAATACAGTTTAGTCCTTTTTGTATTGGAATGTAGAAATTGCAAGATACTTATATTAATCTTATCACAGGAAAAAACAAGGAGGTGTTAGTGTCCAGAAGTTGACCAATACTCAGTTTTACCCAAGGATTGGTCATCTAAGGCTCTGTTATATATTTGAAAAACACTCTATGAATTTTCTGATACTGATAGATTTATTAGACTGAAGCTGTTTATTCTGAGTTTAGCAGAGCTAACTCAAAATGAAAAACTCAAATTAGTTCAGTAGGTAATGGAAAAGAAGAAAGGTATGAACATATGCAGGGAATCTGAGCACGTGTCCTAAGAAGAGAGACTGGAAAACTGAATTTGCTCAGTTTTAAAAAGATAAGCCTTGAAGAGTTCTTATTGGTGATGTGAAACATCTAAGGGGCAGACATAGACAAAACAGAACCGAAGTCTTCTTGTAAGTGCAGAGTAGAAGGACAAGAGGTAATTGACATATGAAACGAGAAAATTTCTACATGAGAAAATTTTCAGTGAGAAATAAGTTTTCACTTTGAGACAGGTCCAACTCCAGAACTAGTGAGACATGGTTAATCAGTCATTTTGAATCTTCATCCTTCAAGATCTTATAAGGCCTTGAGCTACCTGCTGTAATAGAACCTCCTTTGAACAACACATTGGACTAAGATGATTTACTCCAGAGTTTTCTGCTTATATAGACAGTTCTACACTTCTAAACTCCTTCCTAATTCAGGCATAGATTTGCATTCTGCTCTTTAATCATGTCATAAATTGAAAATGAAATTGAATTTCTTTCTTTAGAAAGTTACTTTTCAGGATTTTTAGGTGCAAAGGCATCATTTTAGATATAAGCCCATTAAATCCATTTGAGCATATTAAAATGAGGAGATCTATTTGTTTATGTTTTATATTTCTAATGCTTCCAGAGATTTGGACTATATCTTTATGAACTGCAGTATGATCCAGAAAAAACCTTGATCAGTATTGAGGACAAGAATGCAAATGTAGGGATAAAACTATCTAAGTTTCCATATGCTATAAAAAATAAAATTCTAGCTTTATTTTCTGCATTTTTTATTTAATTTTAAACATTGACTATTGCCTCAGATAGCACAACTCTTTGATGCAGAATGTTTTGCTATAGGCTAAGTATAACAATTTGCATCATATTTTCAAGCTCAATTTTTTCCTCTTCATTATACAAGGAATAGTTTTATGTTTTTTAAAATGTATACTAAATATTTATTTTGTTGAACCTTTCACAAGATATATCTAATTAGGACAGGAAAGATTCATAAAAAAGTTTCTCTTTTTTATTAAGCAAAACAGTGAAACTCTCATACTCAAACTCTCATACATAATTTTGTAACACTTTCTGTGGAATTTTGTTCTGTTTTCTTCCTCTTCCTCTATCTTTATGCCCCATCTAATATACCATACAAACGAGTTTGATTATAAAGATGAGACAAAGAATGAATCTCTAATAGAAATTATTTTCTCACCTAAAACTGCTGTCCATAATAGAATTCAAGGAATAAATATCATTTTTGTTCCTTAACACTAAGGAACTATAATAATTTTACTATAATAATATAGTAAAAGCATTTTCTCAAGAAGATAGAAGATAACCTGGTCACACAGAAGGAGATGTACTATAAGGCTGTTTTGTTTTTTTTTTTTATGGAAGGAAGACCTTTCCGAATATTCACAGAGTTCTCACAGAGGTAAGAAAAAACAGCTAAAAACAGCAAAGGAGGTGCCTTCAGAAATCCATTTTCCTGTGCCCAGGCAACAATCTTGCCTAGCTCTTTGTCCTTTACTGCTTCCCCTGGGTTAGCAAGTAAACTTTGAAGCAGTTTCTGTGCTGCTCCAAATTCTTTATCGATGCTGGCAGGCCTTGTGATGGGGGGAAGGTAGTGACCCTTCCTACCTGAGTGCCGATGCCTCTTTGCTCTCAGTCTTCGCCTCAGGCTCCTCCGCCCTCGGTCTTCCCCAGCTCTAATCTGTGGTCTGCGTCTGTCCGCCGCATGAATTCTGCGAGCTTCCCAACCACTGAATGTCCCTGTTCAGGCGCCAGATGAAGGAAGACCTTTCTGAATATTCACAGAGTCCTCATAGAGGTAAGAGTGAACTTCATTTATTGTTTAGGAGGATACATATTAATAGAGTTCCAGTGTCCCGCGGCAAAGCGCAATGGGCTATTCCAGCTCTATCACCCGTCCATGCTCCACTACTATTGGCCATCTGCTGTATCAAGCCCAGCTACCCCCAACAAGCAGTGGAACATTCCAGTAGCCATGGAACATTCTAGCAGGGGTAGAACCTTCTAGCAGTGGAACATTCTAGCAGGCCTGCCCTGCAAGCCCCCTGCTATCACACTCTCTTGAACTGTATGCTGGGTTGTGCAAATAGGCCTTAGGCAACACATCATGTCCCTGACTTACTAAGATATTTCCTACATTTTGTTTGTTATTTATTCTGTATGTTGCCTGTGGTATGAAATTTATTTTGACTATGTTTTTTTCCAATTTATAGTATAAGGGTCTATTTCTTGTTCATTCACTCTGTGCTGTTTTACCTTTTCCTTCCTTCCTTCCTTCCTTCCTTCCTTCCTTCCTTCCTTCCTTCCTTCCTTCCTTNCTTCCTTCCTTCCTTCCTTCCTTCCTTCCTTCCTTCCTTCCTTCCTTCCTTCCTTCCTTCCTTCCTTCCTTCCTTCCTTCCTTCCTTCCTTCTCTAGCACCTTTATTCTTCTGACAGTGTTTAGCACTGAACTGGATGACCCCTTAAATTCAGTAATTAACAGGGCCAAGCACTACCAATATCATCCATCACTGCAGAAGAAAACAAGTAAGAGAAGGGAAGTATAACTGCGATATTGCTTTCCTTCCTTGATTAGTGTGGAAATAAAAAATATACTAAATATTAACAACTGTAAGATTGAACACAAAATAAAACATCCTTGCCTTTTATTTCCTGCTGTAGTGTCCTGAGAAGGGGAATAGCTCTTCAGTGTGAGATCTACAGCTGTTTCCTCCTTTTGCTCCTTGTGAGATTCAATATCATAGCCAAATTTTGAATACTCAGCACTTTTAGATTTACTTATTTTATTTTATTTTATTTTATTTTATTTTATTTTATTTTATTTTATTTTATTTTATTTTATTTTATTTTATGTCTGGTGATAATATATGTGTTTTAGATCAACGTGGCTACATGGAACATATTTCTGTTTATGACTGCAAGACCAAAGTTGTGGCACGTACAAAGCCTGAGCAATTGTGCTTTGTGATTGAATGTAGGGAAGAGTTGAAAAGCTCTCTATCCAAATTAGGTTTAAAGTGTGAGTCTGTAGCACAGCTGAGCTTTCATCCGTCCCAGCCCTTTCACCTTTATGAATCCCCTGTTGTAAGCCTGGCTTGTGAATTGTGTACTCCTGCACTCCATCATATTAAAGTACCCAAATTAAGTTCACATGACCTGAGGAGATATGAGTCAGCTCCTTATACGAAGCTATGAAGTTCAAGACATCCACGCACAATCTAATTATTCTGGATGTACAGAGAAACTCATTTGAATAAGGACATCTGTTGGGATTTAGATTTTACTGACCAGGACTATTAAATTATCTCTGCAGACTTAAATCTTTCTAAATAACAGCATACCAAGAACACGTAACGCCTTACTTATACTATAAGAAATCATTTGATTAGTGTAACTAGCTTTAACTCTGATCATTTTCTCATTTAAATTATATTTTAATTTGCTACAAACTGCACTTTTTCAACATATGAAGTCCTCTTCAGCATACACTTGACTAAAAAAAACCCACCACATTATTTAAAGATACCTTCAATCTGAAAAATATGAAATGATTGAACTACAGAAAAATTACAGTAATTAGAGCAATCAGAACTGTTTGGAAATGGTCTCTAGCTATTTGTTATGAGTAGCCAAATAACAATTTGCTTTTAATTTTGCTTTCATAGTCTTTGAAAGCAAAAGGAAAAAGTGTCTTTAGAAATATGTATGTTTATGGAATTTACCATCTTCCTGTTTTTGTCTTCATTAACATCACCACAAACCACCACCACCCTGCTCCTGGCTGGATGAAGCAGAAAATTTTCAGTGTGTATGATTTTTTTTTTTTTTTTAAAAAAAGGAACTTAATGCTTCATCTGAAATGCAAATTTGTACTTTCATAGCAACATCCTCCCTTTCATTTCCACAACATTAAGTAACAAATCTTTAAAAAAAACCCTCCTATTGTTCAAGATATTATTCACAGAGAACATAGATCCTTTATGCTTGATTAGGATATGCACAAATATAATTGATTAATGTATAAGAAAAAAGAGTAAAACTAGAATATAAAATCAGATTCCTAAAATATTTGATAATCACTGTAATGAGACACATTGACCTAAGTAGGCAAAACCTGGAAACAAATTTAATTTATTTTCACCCAATGAACAGAATTCATCCATTTTGTTTCTCATATTTAATGTATTATTCAAGTCCTTTCATTTTTTTCCTTGTTTGTTTCTCAATAACCATTTTCCACAAATCCTTCATGAAAAGTTGTCACAACTATCCAATCCGCTATTTTAAATTTTTAGTTGTAACTAATCAGGAAACCACTATTGTCTTTTTCACAATAGCTGCTGTGATCCTTTCAGAAGAATCACTGGTGTATTTGCCAACGAATTTCCATTTTAGGCTTTTTTTTTTTTTCTTTTTTTCATATAAAGATTAACAGCAGGGTAAAAACCTCTAGATTTAATTAGAGAGACTTGGTACACTTCTCTTCTTTAGGTTTGGGATGTATCCAAGTGTCAAATTTCTGCTACAGAATGAAGCAAGATCACTGGGATATTGCAAAATGTTCTGCAGCAGGACTCCAGAAACCCAGTCTAATATATTATTAGATAGAGCAGTAGTTTTAAAATTTCAGAAAACTTTGTAATGGCTTTTCTGGAGTTATTTTTAACTCTTAAATAGTTTGGGGCTCTTTCACTGAGAAAAAGTAATGGCAGCTTTCTTTAGACAACTAACAGAAACAGAATAATATATTTTTTCTTTTTCTGGAAAAAAACTCAAATTTAATGCAGTGAAACTCTAGGAACAAGAATATAATTCAAATCATTGTATTTTAGGTGCGTGTCTGTCCTTCCTCCAGGCAAATTTGTTCACATAAACACACACACACGATAATGAGTATTGTGCCATGTCCATTCTCCAAATGCAAGAATGGTCCAGTCCAAGAGGAAAGACAAGCACACTGCTTGGCTGTGATGGGAACTCATGGCAGAGCTCCAGCACAAAAACACATGCACAGAGCTAAAGAAGAAATAGGTCATACAAGAGGAATTAAGAAATATTGTGCCCTAGCTGTCTGAGCTTGTAGGGATGACCAGGAAAGCCAAAGCTCATTTGAGATGGGCATGAAAGGTAGTAAAAATAGTTTCTACCACTATATTCTAATAAAAGAGTAAATATGGAAAATGTAGACCCATTTCTGAGTGGAGCAGGTGATCTGGGACAAGGATACGGCTGAACTACTCAATGCCTTTTTTGTCCCAGTCTTCTGCCAAAAATGTCTACCAGGACTCTGTGCTTCCTCAAAGGGTCCAAAGAACAACTACTAGTTACCTATCAGCAGCAGGTGAGGTTCAAATCAGGGGTGATGAGACAGCAAGTGGGCCCTCGAAGCCAATGGAACTGGATGGGCAGCACCAAAGGATGCCAAGATACCGGGATGAGATGATTACTAGGCTACTTTCTATCACGTTTGAAATTTCAGTAGGTCAAGGGAGGTTTCTGGCAACTGGAGAATGGCATAATCACAGTCATCTTCAGAAGAGCATGAAAGTTCAACCTGAGAAACTATAGTTCCTGGGAAAATCATGAAGGGAGATATATTGAAGAACATATCTGGACACATGAAGGAGAAGGAGGAGACTGGAAGCCACCATCATGGATTTACTTATACCTATCTTACCAAACCCATTACCTTCCATGATAAACTAGACTAGACTAGATTTGTTAGATTTGTAGTGGAGGAGAGATCAGTGGATTAGCTGTCAAAGTGCCCTCACAACAGCCAATAGCACCTGAGCTGGATGAACAAGGAGCTGGACACAGCCCTGAACAACCTGGTCTGTCTTCATAATTGCCCCTGCTTTGGACAGGATATTGTACTGGAGACCTCCTGAGGCCCTTTGTTGTCTGAGTTACCCTTTGTGACTCTGCAAAGGATAGGTGTATATAGGAATTATCCAATGGTCCTATATTGCAAGACAAATGCAAAATGGCACTGAGAACCACAGAGCCACTAGAGAGTATAGACAAAGTAAATAAGACTGGAAATAGTGTATCATATAAGACTGTAAATAGTGTATCATAGAATCATAGAATGCCTAAGGTTGGAAGGGACCTCTAGAGATCATCTAGTCTAACTCCTCTGCACATGCTGGGTCTCCTAGAGCACGAGATTGTGTCCAAGTGGGTTTTGACATGTATAAATGGTTATTTTATTAGTATCAGAGAGAGGGGGAAATGAATACAGAAAATTGCATTTGGCCAGAAAAATACTGCATATTTTCTAGTATAAAATGTGTCCAGTGATTGCAGAAAATTATCCTCCTTTCAATTTCGGTTCAAAGTTATACATTGTACTCTCACATGGAGACACGTCCAATGTAGAAGCAATTTTAAGATTATATATGACTTCTAAAAAAATATTATTCTGTTTTATCTGGCACAAGTGATGAACTTTTATTGGCTTTCCTCTGTCCTTATTAGTTATCTGTTTTCTAGAGTCAGAAATGAAGCCACAGGACTGACCTAAAAAAAAATGGATAGAGCAATTAAAAACAACAACAAAAACAGTTTATTGCTTAGGAACCCCTGCCATTTTAATATGGAAGGGAAAATAGCTTTGCATGGTATTAAGATTGATTGATCCTGGAAAGATATCAGCTTTTTCTATGAACAGTTGGATTGGTAATACAGACAGATGGATTGTTACTGCAAAGAGTTGGTGTGTTGCTAGGGAGTGTTGGAATGGTATGCCGGACAGGTGTCAAATTTGTGAATTAGTGTTCAAAATAGATGTTACATTGGCTACATCATATATGTTCATTACTAACTTAAAACTTAGGACCGTAATCATGCCCACATCATTACTACATCCAGAATATAAATGCTGCATTATTAAGTGACCTTTTGACAAAAACCTGGACAGGCAACATTCAGGAGACAGAATTTTATATTCAGATGAGAAATTGCACAAGTTCCAGGATGTGGTGAAATCCCAGTCAGCTCTTATTATGATAGCTTAATTATCATTTAAGGTAGTACAGCTCTTGTGTTGAATATGAACTGAATTCACTTAGACAGAAAAAGAATGTCATGAACAAGGCACAAGGGCTAGTTATAGCACTCAGTAAAGGACTTTCAAAATCAAATTTTGTTTGAGAGTGGTGGTTGCTCCAGACCTTTCTTGATAAGAATTTGAAGTTCAGTTTGTTGAGCACAGACAGTTCTAGTGCAGGAGTATTTTTACAGTGGTGTACGTAGTCTTCAGAGATGACCCCAGCACTTCAGACCCTTTGATACATTTACATCCTTATCAACACAGGTCAGCTTCAGTTTCCTTGAAACTTGCCTGTGCCTTACATGGATAGTATCTAAACTGTGATCAACAGGGTATAAATTCAGTATTAGTGGCAAATCCTATAGGCTTTTACTGGAAATGTTGGAAAGCCCTTTCAGAATTGTCCTGTAGATTGCCTGAGACTTCAGAGGATGGAGAACAGTGTAACTCACTTGGTCCTATCAACTAACTAAACTAAGTCGTAGGATGTGATGACCTAACTTGCTGTAAGACCATTGGTAACCAGTATTAAGACATGGACTATGCCTAAAACTCTTCCCCAGCAAGTCTCAGATTTGTGGGACCAGTGCCTCTCCTTGCACAGATTTGATCATTATCACCTTGGCTTGGCAGATGCCTCTTTCTTGGGGTCAGACTTATAATTGATAATGTAAATTTAATCGTGGAAAGTAGTTAGCAGAAAGCGAAGGGTGTTTGGGATGATTTGGTTATTAATTCAGAAAATAATTAAAAATAAAATAAGGAGTTTTGCAAATGAAAATTCCACTTCTATTTTACAGTAATTTACCCCATTTTTGGATTTCTGCTTCATACACTTGTCATTATTTTAGCCATACAATAACATTTTTCTGAACAAAGAATAATTCAGTAAGGCTGTGAACCTCCCACAAACCTACAGATAGGTGATATCTTTATAATTTTGTTGTTCAATGACTCATAATTTTACAGACTCATAAAATTACAGAGGTAGATGTCTACATAGTAAAGGACATTGTTCTTTTAAATATTCATATAATAAGAGTGTGTAATGACCCACCTAACTATATACTATACCAAGTGAATACTGATAAAGGAAAAAAGATGAAACATATTTCTTGCACTTTCTTATGATCTAAAAAACTGAATCCTTAGAAACTTTTCTTGTCTTTCATTTAAAACTTCTTTTATTTTGAGATTTTCTTCATTAGGTTCTTCCTTGATGTCTCTGAGTTCCTTAAGCTGTTAATCTTATATTTTAGTACTAGATGTCATGTTAAGCCACAAGAAGAGGACAATCTGGAATATTAGGAATATTATATTGTATCATTGACCCTGGTCTGTCTTTACAGTAAACCTATAAATTCACACACCTCAGTAAGTAACACATTCTAACCTACTGATTAAAATATACTGTGTATTTAATCTTAAGTACAGCAGAAAATGAAATGCATCAGTTGAATAATAATTAAAAAGTAACTTCTTGCTGTGTTTAACTGTTCATATATAAAAACCATTTTTGTTATGCAAGTGGCCAGTCAGAAAAAAAGGAATAGCTTCTGTTCGTTCTAGAAAAAGATTTTAGATATATATGACGTCATATATTCATACCATAAAATCCTAGTAATAAATGGATGAGTTCTCCATTTTTTTTTTCTAATATTAGACCATTTCATACAGAGTATCTGAGCTGCTGATAACTTATAAATGTTATCTATACTGAAAGGCACTTTTCAGAAGCAACCAGAAGATCTGGAGAACAATTTTCAGTTGGATTTCTGATTTTTTTTTTTTCAGTTCACTTGAGAAATTCCCAACAAATAAAAGAAGAGCCTAGTTTTAAGTAATTTAAAGAATTCTCTTCGTTATTCCTCCTAAAGTATTGAGTCTTTCTGCAATCTACACAATCTACAGTCTACCTATTTAATAAGTGTCAGTTAATATAGAAAAAAAATGCTTGATATAGGCCACATCTTCATAGAAACAAAATAAAAGTTCAAGAAAAAAGTTCTTATGACAAATGTGATTGAAGAGTCTCTTATTGCACAGGATATTGCAGCACATTTAAATGTTTGGTAATGGAAAAGGTTTCTTTCACAGACGAGGTTTTTTTTTTTTTTTAAAATGAAAATATGCCAAAAAAAAATGTCATTTTCTACAGCTGTTGAGAAAGGAATCTGAAGATTTTGGAATAGTATAAAGAAAAAAAAATCTCCTTCTAAGATCAGATTTAAGAATATATTCTTTTTTCTTTGACTACCCTTTTAAAAGAGTAAATAAACTCACTATATAGAAGAAGATAGAAACAGATGAGAGAATGATCTCAAAACCTGTTTATCCATTTTTAGTGGGTGTTCGTATGCCCTAAGTTCTTTAACTTCTTTATCACAAACAAGGAACAAAACAGAAAATCAAAACCAACTCAGAAAATTGAGTTTGAGAATTACCACTAAAATGAGTCAGTTATTTCTAGTCATATAATCAAAAGAATATTTGATATTGTAAATCCTTCCAGATTAATTTTACAGAGACTGCAGTTCTTGAAGTTTTAGTTCTTGGCATCATTTTCATTGCCAGAGTTTTTGGTTTCTCCTCTCCTCTCCTTTCTCCTCCATTTTTTCACCAGATCATTCCAAAATTATGCCTATCTAGTTCATCTTTCCCAGTGACTTAGAAAAGCCAAACTATATACAAGAGAAATAAAAAACAAAGTATATTGATATGAACATATTAGGGCGCCACAACAACAATCATGTTTAATTTTGTTGCTCATGTACAATGTGATTATGAGAAGCTGACATTTAACTGAGTTTCTGTATGAGCTAGTCCACTGAATCCAGATGATCTGCATCTTCTGTTACTGAAATAAGAGCTTCTGCTTAAAATAGGTTGTATAAGAATTAATATGGGCCTGGAAATATGTTATTTTTGAGATAGAAACATAGTGATAGTTTTTGAATAGAAATATAGTGATATGCTAGTTATGCTTGACATAACTGACATAACTGACTTAGTTGAAATATTGCTTCACTGCTTACCTCATTGTTGCTATATCCAAGCGTTTATGTTAACACTATACAGAAATACAGTAAGAAACAGTTCAAGGTGAAGGAAAATTAAATAGACTTTTCAATACTCTTTTGCAGGATAAATTTAAACAGTCATTTTACTAACATACAGAAATTGTCTAAAAAGAAAACAAATAAAACAAAACCAAAAAATCCCACTCTGTAGTAGCTGAATTAAATAGTAGTTTAACCCAGTGAATAAGTTAAGAATATATGTTGAGCTCCTGCCAAGTTTTTTACTGATTTCAGAAGCACCCTTACAAGTAAAAATTACATTGCTCATTGCGTTTTGATAGAAAATGGTTATTTAACTCTATTAAGCATTTAAAGGAAAAGTTTCATCTACAAGCCTTAATGTGTTGAACACATGAATGTTCTGCACACCCTTTTAATTAAAAACTTTGGCTGAAAAATAGGATTTTATGGCAGTGAGTGGAAAAGATAAATGCTCAGCATGGCATATAATGGCATGACATATAATATCTGAGGAGTTTTAATCAGGAAAAATAATAGAACTTGCAATGTAGATGGTATATTTTCTAGGAGCTATGGAATTTCATGGCAAAAGTTTGGAGAGAATAGTAAGGAAATAGGAAATGGGAAGTGAACAAAGAAAGAAAAAAAACCTCAACACCCTCATTCAAGAACAGAAGGGAAGAAAAACTGTCCACAGAGAAGAACATTAGAATGAGATATAATCAATGACTGAACCACTGCCCTATTCCTGAAGGATATTACTATTCTAATGGGATAAAGCTCTTGTGCTAGGCATTGTGTTATGATATACTACTATTCCCTGAAGCATTAGACCAATAGTGTGTCCCATTTAGGCATCATTTGAGATACCACATCATTTTGAGAACAATAGTGTCATTAGCAGAAGTAAAACATAACAGTCTCCTGCTACAGTATCTCTTCAAAAAGGAGGTATTGTTATCTCTTCAAGTGTATTCCTATTGCCTTTTAAAATCTCTGCCTGATGCACTGTGTTTAAGGGACTATTTCTGACGAGAAAAGTTAACTTGTCTGTTTCACATATAGTATTGGCATTGTGTATAATAGCTATTTATAACTTCAACTGTGTTTCTAATGGAAGAGCTATGTAGAGTTGGCTGCCAGTGACATTACATTTTTCATCTATCCTGACAGTATTTTAAAGGCCGCATTTGACATGAATCATCTGAATTTTTATTTGAGAAATTTCATTTTCATCATAGCTTTTTACAGGAATAGATGACAATGTCACCAGTGTTAGTTGCTTCCTGGAAACAGTGTTATTTAGCATTTCTGGTTTGACAGCCTTGTTTTTCGCTTCAGTCTAATTTGTTATCACATTTAATAGTTATCCCTATTAAAAGTTATATTCTGGTCAGGGACACTTGAAATTGGAGAATGTCACCAGTAAAGAAATAAATTCTTATTGGAGTGAAAAAAATACATAGAGTATTGTGTAGAAAAATTCACATCATTTAAAAGAAAAAATTAGATTGCTTAGAAGTACCAAACAGCTGCTTAGCTAAAATCCTGATTCCAAACCTTATTAAACAAATGGAAAAATTTTCATTGACTTTACTTCTTTTTGGATCAGGCCCAAACATGCAAATTTTCAGCTGGGAAAGACCAAATATTCATTAACCTGTATATTATTTTATGAGGGAAAAGAAGATGCCCATTGGAACAAAGCTTGTTAATAAGGAGAAGAAAAAAAAAAAAAGGCACTTGATTTCCACATAAAACTCTATCTTCTTTGCTCTTCTAGAGCAAGTTTTACTCCACATTTGACTAAGGTAATAAACTAATGTAAATTATTATACTGCAGGTAAAGTGACTAAATATGAAATTTATCAACAACCACTAATTTTATTTATACCTTCTATCAGTAACCAGGAGTTTTACAACAATATAAAAAAATCCCCCCCCCAAAAAAAATTATACTATGTTATAATGGAATAAATGTCCCACTTATACTCTTCGCCATAAATAGATTCTGCTATCATTAAATGAATCTATTCTGTAGTAATTTGTAATTATAAACCTAATGAGGTGAAAACAAAGAATATATGGCTTATAGTTGCAATATTAACATTTTAGGTTAATTGCAGCATACAATCCTATACACACCTAATTAACAAAATGGTTTAAAGTAAGAAACAAATTTGTACCCATCAAATTCACGATTATCATTCTGAAGATTCTTTGCAGGTCTCCAGATTTTTGTCCCTACTTTGACTTTTACTTGGCTGATCTGTGAATTTGTCCAGCTTCACTGCTGTCTTGTGGGATTTCTGGAGTGCAGGCTTCTCTGTGGTGTTTTAATCAACTCCTTTCTAGTTTAATCGGAAAAACATTCTACTTAGGAAATTCAACCCCTGTTATGTAACAAAGAAGATCTGTGTGTGGAGTTTCAGGATGCCATTTTGCTATACTGTTTTTTTCTTGTAATAACGTAAGTCATTTAAAGTGAACATGTTTCACCCTCAGCAGCAGCTTCTTTTGTTATCTTCTTTTGTTAAAGTCTGAATTGTGTCATTATAGCAGAAACCAGAACACAGTAAGTCACAGTATGCTCTTTCCTGCCCTTGAGCAGTCCTTTAAAACAAAGGAGAATGAAGGCTGTAACATACAAAAAGTAACTGAGTATGACTGGATTCACCTTCCTGGACTAGCACAGGGCATAAGTCACTCCATAAATTTACAAGTCAATTCACAAGCGCAGCCATTACAGAAAATCTGGCACACTCTGTTGGTCATCAACAGAATCTATTGCTTTAAACTTCATCAAGTCTGTCCAGTTGTATTCTACCACTCTGCACAGTCTGTATTTCTCTTGAGAAAACTAGATGGATTAAAATTTTCTAAAATGTGAGGCTTCTCAAATACTTTTTGTTTGTTTATTTTTTAATAGTTATGTTCCAAGAAAACTTGAATTTGAGAAAGTTAGATTTTTTATTTAAAGTCAGAGATTTATTTTGCTATACTTCCATGGTCAGCAGAGTAGCTTGTGACAGTTCCTTGTCTGAATCTGACCAAGCTCATTTCCAGATGTATGAATTTCCTTGATGCAAGATTTTGAAATATGTTGTTTTTTTCCACAAAGGAAACTATCTGAAATAAATGATCCTGCATATGGTAAGAAAACTCTCTCACACATGACATTCATCATGGCTAAAAAATTGCTTGCAGTAAAAATAACACCCCATGATACAGCATTTTCAAAAAGATGTTGGTCTGACCAAGTATGTTAAACAAGCTTACCAAATATTTATAGGTGTCCTTTAAATGCGTTAAAATAATATCTGCAAATTATTGAATAAAAAAAAAAATATGAAAATGCAGCTGCTTGACAAAAATTTGGTAGCCACTCATGTCTTATCCATGGACTGGACTATATTTTCCTGAAAATGAAGAATGGGAGGCTTCCATTTCCTTCACTGGACACAGCCAGTGCAAGAATGCAGACATAATGTTGCTTAAATAAGTGACTGTAGTCAAGCTCTTGTATCTGTGAGAGAAGACATGGCTGACAATTATGTTGGAATGCATTATTAAAACTGCTTGCAACAGAACCGTTGAATCCGTCATGGGAAATATGACCATAACTAATTTGAAATGCATTATTAAATACCTTAGCCATTTTAATATTATTCCAAGCTTACTGACAATTTACGTGAGCAAGTTTGAAGTGGCAAGTTAGGAAGTGGTTGTAGCACATCAACTATTCTGTGTGTTATTATCTGCATGCAGAGTCTTCTCAGAACTAGCCAGTCTTCTTACAATATAGCACAAAAGATGTGCATTGGGTCAAGTTCTAGGTCAAATTAAGGTTATTTATATGGCCATGTCAAAGGGAAAAAAGAAAAAAAAGAATTTAAAAATAGCAAAATGCATTAAAAATGCATTTTTTTGCCTTTTTATGCAAATTGTAAAACAAAACATAGAAATCACACCAAACAGAGAATCAAAACTGTAATAATTCTTAAAGTACTATCCATTGGCTGGCTCTGTGGGACTGGATGAGTGTATTCATTAGTCAGCTTTGGAGCATGTTTACATAGATCTTCTGGATAACCGTGATTACAAGACATAACTTCTTTACTTCTCTTGTGGTCTGTTGTGACGTGGGACACATTCAGCCTTTCTTCTTCAAAGCCAGTATAACTGCCCTTCTGTGGTTGAGATTAATTGCTGTAAAAATAAATAAATAAATAAATGAACATTCTCAAGCCATTTCTTTCATCTTGACACTGTTCTAAGATTTCAAGGAAAATAGTATCTATATAGTAGCATCTATATGTTGAGCTAGTCTGGTGTGTTATGAGGATTTATGTGATTGTCATTCTTACCATCCATTCACACTTAAATAGATGGTGTCAGCCTGCAGGTAGCTCAATAACTAATTTACCTTCCAACTTAATGCTCCTAATGATGCATCAATCAAATTGCATTTAACTTTAGATGTTGCAAGTTTTCCTTCAGCCTTGGTGTGCATGCAATACATTTAGAAATCATTCTGTTTTACTGCAGATATGCTAACAAAGCTGAAAGTAGTTAAGAAAAAGCAGTAAATATACAAATTTCAGATGAAAAGTTATCCAGCACCTGGAAACTGGATTGAGAATTTTTGTCTCTCTTCTTACATTGCTTTTCTACGTCATCGTTATGATCAGACCCAGAACGTCCAAGCTGATTTACCTGATTTATCAAAAATACTACACATTTCTTAAAAGCATGATTTAAATTAAAAAAGTAATTTATTCATAACAGTCTGATAGGTGCAATACAGACAAGCATAGGACTATCTTGGGATGATTAAGCCCATAGAAGAAGATGTTACTTTGAGGTGCTCCTCAAGACTTTAAGAACCTTGGGAATACCACGGTCAGAGTCACCACACTGCGAGGTTGTTGTAGTTTTCCAGTGGTCTTATGAGTGCAAAGCAAAGCTTATAAAAGCTTATTTTATTAACTCTCTGTTAAGCAAAGGAGAAGTAACACTACAGATACACTGTAAGCATCTAGATATTGTGGAACTGGATTATCTGTTCATTCGATAATGAACCAATTCTGTGAAGGATGAAAAAAAGTAAAAGATATATCTTTAGGTGGGCTCTGACTCACTGTCAGCTGGCCCGTGGAACAAGCAATCCACCTATTTCCACGGGCAACTGCCAGGGAAACATGAATCATCCTAACATTGCTCAAACATGGTGAAAACAATCCGGGCAAAACTATACTGGAGGGGTGGTCCATAAGGACTAGGAAGGGGCAAGAACAGTCATTGTGCATGCATCCAAAAATTGTCATAGTACTGTGTATCTGTGGCTTAACCACAGAGATCTCAAACGTGTTAACATTTTTTTAGCTTTACTACGCCTGTAGATTGTTTGATGTTAACTGTTTAGTGTTGTCGAAAGTCTGCCATATGTATAGAACTGCTCATTTCTTAATAAATTCTTACACCTGACAAATTATCTGTCAAGTTGAATGTGACCCCAAATCTGAAAGAATCCTGGATGCCCCTCTAGTGGCACATGACATAGTCTTTAAACTATTAAGCAGCTCAAGTGAAAAAAAAAATTAAAAAAGACCTTTTTTTAATTGCAAATTCTGTCTCTTCCTGTAGAAAATTCAGTCATTCCCAATAGGAGGAACCTGACAAATTAGTCAGCAATCTTACTATACAGACTTTTTTTTTTTTCTCCCAGAGTGGTTCAATACTTCAAATGCAGGTGCTGATTCAATCAGTTTCTGTTACTTAGTACTCCCTTTTACAAGTGCTAACTTGTAAATTTTTATTCTTAAATTCTTATCTAATGTTTTTAATGAAGAGAGTTGTATGTGGCAAATTAGGATGAAAAAAACATGCTGTAAAGCAGGTCTATGGATTTTTTTTCTTTTAAACAAAACCCGTGTAGGCAGAAATAAGATGCTGCTCATTTCTCTCCTACTTAGAATCCGCCAACTACTTTAGGTAAAACATAATGGATTATTTTTTCACTTCTTGCATTTACTTTCCCTACCCTGTTCTGACAGGCACTGTGTTTAGAGGACAATATAAGATAATAAATATATTTTTTTTAATTTAATATAAATTTTATTGGACAGATTCCTAAAAGCAGACTGGGGAGACAAGACTGTCAGGTTCAAATTACCACACACAATTTAACAAGTGGGTAGTTGTTTGGGATACTGGCAAGTAGCCAGCGAACACTGTGCATTTGGCACAGGGGCAGGAGGTAATGAACAGCAGATTTCAAAAATACAAGAATGCTTTTTAATATTTTATGCTCTGTAAATACACTATAATTTATTCATTTTTGAAGCAGTGTTTTTCTTTTTATTAGCTAGTGAAGTTTATGTATTTTTATAGTCGATAGGATTAGTAAAAATCTTTATATCACAGTGGACAGAATTAACTTCAGCAGAGCTATGCAGTTTTTCCCAGAGTGTTCATATACAGGCATCTTTCCTTCCTCAAATTCAAGGCACAATTCTCAAAGCTAGGAGGAAATATTACTGTGGAAGATTTCTTAAGAAAGATTTTTTTTTTTTTTTCATATGCATTGGTGTCTTCTCCCAGACTATAACAGAATAAAATATCTAAATAAACTGTACTTTAAAAAAATCTTATAGTTCTTGCATGCCACTTTTAAGGTCTATTTTAGGCTCTAAATTAATGCATTTCTTCATTTAGTTTTACTTTGCCTCTAAGATTCATACACTTGGTGACAGTAGGTAAGCCACTAGGGTTTACAGACTCTGCTTTCATTTTACATAGGAATACTATTCATACAGTATGTAATTTTTGGGTTTTTTTTTGTTTGCTTGCTTTTTCAATCATTGCACTCATATAATAAGATAAATACATATGCAATATAATGGGCTATGAAAATACTTTATAAAAACACATACCAGAGGAAAAAAAGGTAGAAATAACTTACCTCTCATGTGAATTACAACCATCCTAATTCTTGCTAGTAGTACTTAATATTCTGTTACATAACTGAACATATTTTGAATATACACACTCAAGAGCAATGATGGAAATTTATTTTGTAAAAGCCAAATGAAGTCATTGTTTTTTATTTCAACATTTTTTCAGCCTTAGTGATGGGAAAAAAAAAAAAAAAAGATTAATCTCTCAGGAAGAGAGATTTCTGAAAAAAAAAAAAAAATAGAGGGAGCACCTTTTAGGTGTTTTTAAATTATTTGCAGGAAGTTTGGGGTCAAGGACATCTTGTCCTGAAGTTAGAGAAGTGATACTCTGACTGCCTATACTTCTATATACCCTGTGGTGAGAAGATAGCAGTACCAGCTGCAGAAAAGTTAGCTCCTGTAGCTGTAGCTAGGAACATTGTGCGTAGCGTTTAACTTGCCTCTTTAGCACATGCATTTGTAGAGGACTTTACACAGAACTGCTAAGTGCATTGTAAAAAGAAGTATAATTTGTATATTCATATATATCATGCCACGGACTTTTTACCTTGTTATACTGCATATGCCATAGAACACTGCAGTAATTTTAGGGTCACACCAGAGAGTTCAGTAATAGATTTATGGCCAATGAGATGAATGATCGGAATCTGTGTAATGATTCCCTTTCTAAAAAGCTCCTTGTTTGAGGCAAGATCCAGTATTAACTTTTATTTTAATGGAAACTAAGAATACATGATATTTTTTTATGTTTTTATCCTCCCGTATTTAAAACAAGCTGCCCCTAATTAAATTTTTATAAGCAAAATTTTTAAATTGCCTTATTGATCTATCATTTATAATTGTTGTTGTGACTATTATATCAAGCCTAGCAAGAAAGGAAGGATATGATTTTATTTTACTATTTCTATCTTGCATCCTCAAACACACAAACATACTGAATTTCTAGGGGGAATATGTTCTCGCAGCTCTCCTATGTAAGCAGTGTTATGTATACCAACGTGATATAAACACAACAGAACTTTTCAATCTTCAGGAATTTAGATGAAATTTCAAGGAATTAAACTTTTTTTTTTTCCTAGAATGAGTAACTAGTTACAAATTCAGATTGATTTGTGTTAGCTAACATTAATTTAAAACCTTTTAATTTTTTCTGTTAGTAAATGAAGACCTGTATTGATCTTTACCAAAGATAACGTGACAATTAAACTTACATAGCAATTAAATATACATGGAATGAAAATAAAGATATTTCAACCAGATATGTATTCATACAAACTAAATTTTACATATGAATACTGGAATAACGATGTAAATAATATATTGTTAAAAGTAAGACTGTGATCCACATGAATTCACAGTTTGTTTTAATAATCCAATATCAGCTCTGCTTTTTGTTAATGTTCTATTGTGGCAAATATATATATTTTACTGAAGAAAAGTAGAAGCTTTATCTCACAACCTTGAACATTTACTTAGAATTTTCGCTTATTCTTAATAGATATTTAGGCAATGTGTTTTACTAAACCATCAACTCTGGTTTGAGCAAACTCATTCCTTTGGTCATGCTCTAAACCAAAGCAGCTCATTAATAACAACAACACTGCATAAAGAGTTTTATTGCAATATATATATATATTTTTACATGCAAATGACAGACTTCACTGTATGAGCAATCCAAGTAGTAAAACAAGTTAACATTATAGATCTATGATGACTCTTCCCATCCTGTGAATGATTTTGGTGAACTCATACACAAAACAGCAACTGCAATAAATAGTTTCTCATGGCTAAAAAACTCATGGACACCAGGAAACTGTCTCGCCTGATCTCCTGCCATAAAGCATCTCAAAACAAAATGCCGAGGTTCAGTTCCTCAAACTCTCTGTTACCTAAAGACGCACAAGAGAGATTCTTTCATATCTCTTCTAAATCAGTGCATTCCAACAAGCTGATGTCATTAAGTAGGCCTAGTAAGTAACAGACTGATTCAGAGCATAGGTCTCCTGTAAGAAAAACAAGTTGGAAAAATACACTTGTGCATATTACTTTATCAAGGAGGAAAAAAGCCTGGACTAATTTTTGATAGCCAAGGACAGGAAATGACATTTGTTAAATCAAAGGGACATTTGAGCCATATGAGCAAAGACGAATGACTGACCAGAAGACCTTCTGGATACAAAAGCGATAAGAATTAAAATCTACCTAGGGTTATTCAAAGGAGACATGGGCTATATTAGCCCTTTCAACTATCATTATTGGAAGAAGGAAATACTGCTTATTGAGTATTGTGAATTTAGATGGATTTTGGATATTGTGAATAAATGTTTTCCTTTGATTTTTATCTAAACCTTTCATAAGATATCTGAGTCACTCCTCACCATTTCGTAGCGATCTACTTCCCCAGCACAGTCCACAAACAGCAAGAAAGTACATGGAAAGCATAAACCTGCCCTCACTGACTCCAACCTTTTGCTCGATATGGTCCAAGCACAGTCAACACTGAATTCAGATCAGATTGCTTAGACTTTCAAGGATGATTTCACCAGGCTCCCTGGGCAACTTTTTTCAATGTTTAACTAAAATACAAAGCAACAGAAGAGGAAAATCCCTTTACTGTACTCCCTCTCCCTCTCCTTCTCCCTCTCCTCTGCTTTCTGGCATTTAGTGAATTTAAGGACTAATGTCAGGTTCCCACTGGTCCATAATTCCTAAGGTCATCGCCATACCTAATTTAAATACTGCAATTACCTTAATGACCTTTCCACTTTTTAGCAGGTACCAAAATTTTCAAAATTGGTTCATAACTCACATTAGTAGTTCAGAGAATTCTGTGGTGCCCTTTCAGGATTCTTCTGCATGCACATTATAGGCCTGTTATCTGGTAAATGTTTAACAAGAAAAGAAAGAACTAGCCCAATAGAAGAAAGATATGAAAAAGTTAAAAATAGGTGGGAAAAAAAAATTACATAAAAATTGACTACTAGACCAGAAATTTTACCTAAATACAATACCTGACATTTAAGAAGTGTTTGGTAATCCAAAGGGGGAAGACTTAATGAAAATGGTAATACAGAAGAATATATAGGCGTGCACACTCTATGTTGGTAACTTAATTTTTAATCCTAATTATATATTTTCAACTGTAAAAAGTGGTGAAATACAATTATCTTATTTCAATCCAAGAAAGTAAATGTTAAGCTGATTTTTCTACTCAGCACTCAAGCTGTTCCTGCTAAAATTTTGCCTCTGGGAAGCCCGAATTAAGATCTGTTTCATATCTTCATACCATATTTTCTGGTCTTATAACTTTTTCAGCCTAAAATGAAATTGGTCTAAGTTAACTGATATGTTACACAAAACTTATATATTGATATTATGTGATATTACTGTGTTTCAGGGAACCTACCACTAAATGTTTAGAAGTTTCTATTTTTTTAAGCTTTCATGCCCTTAAATACGTATAAATTTAGCAACATCTTTATTGTAAATATTGTGCTCTTCCCTCCAGTTTTATTATATCCAATCGAATGTTAGTTTTACCTGGCAAGCTTACCATTTGTAAGACAAATGCTACCACATTTCAGTTGCATCAAACATCACATATTTCATTCTGTTCATAGACACCTCCAACTCTTTTTCTTTATAATCGGCACAAGGAAGCTCTAACTTTTCTGTACACGTCTTTTGTACATGGAATTTCTTATGAGTGTGGCAAGATAAATGTTTTGCATATGAAAGCTATTGTGCCATAACTGCCCAGGACTCAATTATCCCTCTTTCTGATTAATTAAAGTCTTCTAATATCTTTGCTTACCATCAGTTGGATGACTGCTTTAGAAGCCATTAGAATCATCAAATTTTCTTTAGCAGATGTCTAATTTTTCACAAATTCATTGTTCAGCTTTTTGGTTTCTATCCTTATTTCTGAGAATATGAGGGTGTATTAACAACTGTAAGCTCCCTCTGCAGGTTCCTCAAGTCTTCTGAAAACTGTGCAATGAATTCAGAACCTTATTTGTGTATATAAAGGGGTCCTTTTCCTTGCTGATATTTTGCTTCCTGAAGCAAAAGGGAGCAAAAGGTTTCTTTTATTTAAAACATAGATACAAGGACTTTACACAAGTACTCTTTGTCTTGAAATCTTGGTAAACAGATTAATCAGACCTGTGTTTTATTAATTTTCTTTAGAAGGAAAGACTTCCTATGCTTTGAAAACTGATTTAACAGAAGTTACTGCCTAACAGAAGTTATGGCATTAAAGAGGCTAGCTTGAAGTGAGGGACAGTAAACATTTCCAGGATGGTTGGTATGTATGGAATCTACTTCTCTACAATTCCCTTGGCAACACAAACTGCCCTCCTAATACACACTAATAGGAGTAAAGGAAGAGTGGAGTAGAGAGGAGACACCATGGCCATTCTTTGTTGGCTTCCCTGTGGAGGTGGTAACCTGATGGTGCCCAGCAGCAGATGAGTGAATGGAGGGTGGAGCAGAATGGAGACACTGCAACCAAACTGGGTTATACTCCCTGCAGAGGTGGAAACCTGGCCGTACCATGCAGCTGATAAGCCGTATAGTATGGTAAGATCTGTCCCTTCTGATGGACTTTGCTGAACTGCTCCTCATTCTGATCTCATTATAATACTGATATACAACCCTATCCCAAAAGTTCCTCGCTTCCAAGGAATGACCACTCCTCACTGAGCATGGTCTCTAGATTTTTGAATAACTCAGGATCAATAAAAGTGAGCATGACTGGAGTCACTCAAGCTCCACCTAAGTGTAAAATATATAAAAGGTGGAATAAGCAGAGAAGTAGGAAGAAGGAAAGGAGGGAGAAGAAAGAAAGAAGAAGGAATGGGGACAGGAGGAAGAGGAACTAAGGAAGGAGGAAGAAGAAAGAGGGAATACTCCATTGTAACTTCTGGATCAGTCAACAGGCAGAACTCCTTTCCTGCCCTCAGGTCAGAACACCGCCGCCTGAGGAGACCCCTCAAGACTGAGAGCCCTCTGCCATTTTCTGGGTGACTGATGATTACGCATTTGTACCCTAGGTACTAGCTAAGAACCCCACACTGTAGTAGAGAATCTCCTGTACTGACATCTGAACCCTATTCTCTAAATGTTGTATTTGAATAAATTCTGCTATTTGTGAACTCGACTACTTGCTTTGAAGGTAATTGGACCTACAGTCAACAGGCTGTTTCTGAAGCCAACACTGCCGGAATCGGCCTTATAATTACTCCAGAATTTGGTATCTTTGTTAAGAGATGAGTCCAGACACCTCCAGTCCTTCTAACCTTTGAGGATCAGGTGGAAAGCAAAGGGATTCCTCTCTTACCAAATTTGCTCCCCACCTCAATCAAACTGCAGCAACCATTAAAAAGAAGTTGGAGCCATGGTTGCATATTCTCTCAAAATGTGAGCTTATTTTACCCCAGCAGTCAAAAAGACAGTAGAGTGGGAAAAGTCATTAGGAAAGGAACTGAGAACAAAACAGAAAACAACTTTGCACTGCTAACTATAGTTGGTAAGCCCATGTCTGGAATACAATGTGCAACCCTGGCTACTCTGTCTAAAAAAAGTAAATCTTGTAACTACAAAGGTACTTCAAAATCAGCAAGAATGATGGTACTACCTGCACATGAATGTAGTCTAGGAATCAGATGTCCTAACTGTAGAGCCCAAGAGCCAAACAGTCAACAAATCATAAGAATATGCAGACAATGAATAGATAATAGAACAGAGCAATAGGGAAAATAAAGGGTAAGAAAATTTAGGACAGAAAAAAAAAAAAAAGAAAGATTTTACTCCTAATTTTCTGAAGTTGATTAGTGTAATAGGATTACTCTTATCAGTTCTGTGTCTTGTATACAAGCAACTCTTTCTAATCACTCTCAGAAACAGGCTGATTAGTTTTATGACCATATTTACCCAGTACTTTAAATACTCATATCATAATGGATCTTTACCTTAATCTGGTATGAATTTCTTCTTACTTCAGTAGTCATGAACTTGGTTGGTACAAGTTAGTTGGACTGCAAAAAGCTCCTTTTCCTAGAGAAGAAACTTAAAATGAGATTATCCTGAACTGATGAGAAAAGGGACTTAAAACTCCTTCTTCTTTTTTTTTCCTTTTTTTGAAAAAAAAAGAAAAAGTGTTTAAATCAAAATGAAAAACTAAATAAGGATCAACAATTTCTTTCTTTTCAGTAGTAGAAAACTAATTTTCCGCAGGTATGCCTAAGTTTTGAGTCTTCATGACAGCTGAGGTGATTTTGATAAACAGTGCAATCACTGAAAATAGCAGTTAATATTGCATGTAGAGCAATATAACATACTTAGACTGCAGAAAAGATTACAGTATGCAACGGACAGCAACATTTTCTATTGCATTCTCACAGAGATGTCAAACTTCAAATGGAGATGGGGACAGATTTGGAATAAAATTAGATAACTAGCTAGAGAGGTTCCTTAAAATGAAATAGACATATTATTTTCTGTAAAATCATGTAGTATGCATACAATTGACCACAACCATAATTTTAAGTAGATTTATTCCATATACTACCATATTACAAGCAAGAAGATAAAAACAACAACAAACTTATAAAAGGTTATTTTCTTTAACTCAAATGTGTTGTCCTGGTGGATTTAGTTATTTAACTCGAAAGTAACTGTGTAAGAAGAGCAAACACTAGTAACAGTGAGGAGGCTTTCACTAAGCTCTTATAGTCTGCCATTGCATCAGCATCGTGAACAACAGCAATCTGAGAATATGTCTCACCTTCTTGCAGAACATAGATACTCATTCCCAGGAGAATACTTTGCTGACTTAATTAGCTTTCAGATAGTCTTAAGTAAATCTACCCTTAAGAACTGAAGAGTGTAGGTGTCTAACCTCTTCCCTCAAAATCTGTGTGCTATGATCAAAAGCCATGTTTGCTCATGTCTCAGTGAGGAGTCTAAATAAATCTTTAAATGTTGTGCTTTTGAAAGAGTCACATAATCACCTTTTTGTAGGGGATATCTGTAGAAAATATTTGGACTTATCCAGATATAAGTACTATGACTAACCTATCAGAGGAAGAAAAGGGTAAGATTTGGCACTAAAATATTTACAGAAAAAAAAATTAATTTTGTATCAGTTGTTCTTAAATGCCTATAAGAAAGATGTATATAAAGCAGAAGTAATCTGTGTCCATTCATACTCAAATAAAAACTTCATATTCCATCATATGTTATCACCAATAGTATCAGGAGATTTGGGCAGTGTTTAAGGCCTAAAGGCATGGAATGTACTGTGCATGCTTACATGGCTCCCCTGATGCATCCACAACATGTAGAAGTATCCATGTATTATATTCTTAATTCTAGTGGTACAGTTCATGAAGACATCTTTCCATGGGAAAGAGAAATTTCTGTGGGGGTTGACTCACTTATGGGGAGTAGTATGTTCCTATGTACTCTGTTAGATTACAGTTGAGCTGTATTTGCAGGATCCTGTGGAAGGAAGCTTGCGCATAAGAAGGAATAGTGTCTGACAACTTCTTCATGAAATCACTGTTAAGCGAAAAGTAGTATCAGGTATTCAAAACAAGTGTGTTTGGTAGCTAATATTCATCCATAAAAAAATAATATTACCGATAAAGACCATACCTATGCACACTTTTTGGAGAGGGGGGATGTCTATATCATTTTTATAGCAGAATCTTCCTCAGATATTTTGCTACAGAAATCATCAATTTAATGATGATTTGAAGTGTAAAGAATTACTTCTTTGTATTGGAGGGAAACCTGTTATGAAACAATATTAAGTTACAGATATCCAAATGCCATAGCCAAATGAAATTGAGTAAGAGGCTTTGTCTGGGTTTTTTCATTTTTAAAAAAGCAGTATCTTCATTTTAAAAGCAGAAATACCATTTTGCATTCATTATATCTATATATTTTGAAATGACTAAATGCTAGGCATAATCCATTTCTACATGGAAGGAAATTGATATGAAGGAGATGCAGAAGGTGAGACCTTTAAAAGAAGAATTACCGTGCATCTGCTATTTGCATTTCCTATTAACCTTCACTTACACAAACAGAAAGCCTGCTTCAAAATGGTGAAAGGCTCAGTTCAATTTGCCTCTTTATAAAATTTAATTTAAACAAAAACCTGCAAGCGAGCAGAAGCTGAACCAAAGTCTATTGCTGATTGGTTTAATGCGGAGAACCTGAAATTGGTGTTGACATTTTTCCAGCCTGGAGCAATCACTACCTTGCATCTCTTAATTGGCTACCCAAGCCTTTTTCCTCTCTCTCACACAGCAGCAAGCTCACACTGGCAGCTGCAGTAACCTCTTATTGTAAACACGTACATGAACAAACCAATAGAGCCGATAAAGGACTCCCTGCCCTGCAGAATGTAGTGAGTCTTTTAGATTGCCATGAGACTTTGCAGAAAATCTTTGTAACTTTCTGCATTGTGTGAGACTGTGAAGTATGACATTGTTAGCTTAGTATATCAGCTCGGAAAATGTATTAAGCATTATTGTACAGTCACAGTAGCATTTACTGGATTGAGCTACTTTTATTAATAGTGACAACCACAATAACAGTAAAAAGGATGCAGAATCAAATTCAGTTATCAGCACTTCATGAGAGGTTTGCAATCGCACTACTTTTCCCCCTAAAAGGTTTGCATTTATAATATGTGATAAATATGATTTGATTCTTTTGTTAATTTCACGGAGTCTCTGTTAAAAACCTACATATATTCACTCAGAGTGCCTTTTTCTAATGACAGTTTCTACAGTCATATGAGGTGAGATTGGGAACTGCAATTGATATATTTAGCAGTTTTTGTTTGTTTGTTTGCTTGCTTGCTTTTTCTTAATCTTGTAAATAAATGCATTCCTGTCTGCAGATTCAAAGAAGAAACATAGTTGCCTGCTGTAAAGACTGTCAAAGGAGTATAGAAATGTATAGAAATTATATACTCAGGTCACCCATCTGGGAACTGCCCCTTATGTATAAATTTAACTTGAGAATTTTTCCTCTGATTGTTTCTCAATATAGTTATGTGCTTCTCTTCCAACAGCAAAAGAATTCAACAAAACAAAACAAAGAAAACACTAATTCCCTTCAATAAAAGCCCCTCTTTCTGAAAATGAAAATCTAAATAGCTTGCTGAAATACACAGAAGCCCAACTGTATCATTACTTATGGGAATATCCACTTGCACTGGGTAACTCATCCGGAGAAATACTTTAACAACAAAACGTGCTCCTTTTATTTTTGCAAAAGCACATAGAATGATTTTTCAAAATTATTGCTTCCCGAATTTTGATTAGCAAATTTTAGAAAACTAAGTCAGGAAATAGAGGTCTTTTTAACTTGTTGGCATAAACTGGTTTTGTCACAAAGTGTAAGGTTTAGTGCTTCTAAATTAATTTATTTTTTAAAATAAGAAGTGAACTCATTGCTTTAAGACTTCATGAGCCAAACTATATTTTACCTTTGTTTCTGAATTTCTTTAACTTTCCTTGGCATCACTTTTTGTTCAGAGCTCTTCAAAAATTTACATAGTTCTACAATCTCTTAAAATTAAAAGGTGGGAATTTTTAACAGTTTACCAATGAAGAGGCATAATCACATTAAGTATGCAAAAAGAACTTCTCTAATTGTCCAGCAGTTCCCTCATCTCAGCTGTTTGTTCTCCATTCAGTTCACTTTGTCTAACCCTGCTTCACATTTCTGAGAGTTCGCTCAGTCACTCAGCTGAGAGAAATGCAATCTTCAGGAAAGACATGGTGATTTTCATAAGTAAGGTGTGGAGGCTAGGGGCCATAATAAAATGAGTTTTGTCTTTTTTTGTTTTTCCTTTTTTTTTCCTGGTGTTGTTTTTTTTTGTTTTGTTTTGTTTTTTTAACAACCAAAAAGATTGTACCTGACCTTAGCAAAGTGAGGCAGGCCACGCAAGGCAGGTGCATTCAAAGTACCTATGAAAAAAGCTTAGCTGGGAGTAGGCAATTCACTCTCTGCTAAATATAGACCCAGCCACTTAGACTGAGCACTGAGAAGATTCTGTCATTCCAAAAGAAGAGTAACAGTAAATCATCATATATACTCTGAATATCCCCCACTCCTCTTTTGGGATGAATATTAAATCAAAGATACTAAGTCAAGGAGGTGTATATTTCTAAAACTCATCATGAGCAAAGTCATGATCTTGAAACATGAATATCAGTAAGAGAAACAGGAAAACAGGTAATTTATTCCTGCTGTATTTAAAAGTATAAGAAAGTATAATAACAAGTGTTAGTGTACAATTAAGAAAATAACAGACCTCTGTAGAACTTTAAAGTGAAGGTCAAGAATCTTGCCTTTCATTTTAAAGTTTTTTATTCACAAGTGCAATTGAGAAACCTATTGGTATTTTAAAGGGTTTGATGCAGGAGAGAAGATCTGTATCAATACCAAAGGCTCAGTTGTATTACAGTTTCAACTTCTCAGTTTAATATATCCAGACCTAATGAATTTACAAATCTGGCCTGAAAATATTGAAAACAAAAGGGTTCTTTCTTACATAGAGGACTTTTCATAAACTCAGAAAAGCATCTCATGTTGTTCTTTGGTGTCTTCTATCAAATGTCTTTTTTGCTTCTTAAATTGATTATCTTCACTTTCCTGAACATTACAAAAAGTCACTTCAATTTGAAATGTAATTCGAAGTTTGAATTATGTTCCTTCTAATTCAAATCGATTTAGAATCTATTCTTGAAAACAGTGGAATAATAATGTAAATATGAGATAGAGAGAGATGTCAACAACCAGCTTATCAAGTTGACAACTTTCTGTACATACGATGTGTTAGCATCTCTCAATTGTTTGAAATAATATAGTTTTTATGTGATTTTATCTTCTGACTTTCTGAAAATTAAGTCCATGGTAGACAAATACAAGTTCATTGAATATATATTGCAAATACACTTAGTAATGCTTAATACGAAAATGACAAAGCATGTAGCAGATTGCATAATTTAAACGTAATTCATTTGAATTATGCGGCACAATAAATTTTCTATGTCAAAATAATAGCACTTTTTAAAAAAAGACGTTAGAGGCCAGAGTTCTTCATTTATGAGTAAGAGGCCAGTCTCTAGTCTCTAAAGTTGCAAAAGACATTTTGAAAAAATATAAATTAAGAATAACCAGTGAACGATGTTTCTCAGTATTTACCACAGACATTAAACCCTAGGTATTAAAATCTTACCTCTACCCACACCTTAGTACTTCAACTACTTTGATAGTTGAACTACTTTTTCTGAACGTTTAGTTCCCCAAATCATTTCAAAATCCAGAGATGCTAGTGCTGGCACAAAGAAAAAGGTAAGAAAGATCAGGGCAAGGACTGCAGAGGAGATGAGTTAGAGGGGTTGTCTCAGCAATTACATGTGATTAGATCAACACAGCTCTGTGGCAAACCAGTGTAGGTTGATAAGTCCTCCTTGGAAAATTAGTATCCCTCCAAGGTTAATTAAAAAGCAGTAGACTTCTACAGAATGATTCAGGTCTTAAGCAATTGCCTCTGAATGTGTCTGTCTCCTTTACAGAGCAAGACTACCACATGAGGCTCTTCAATTTAGTGCATAAGGTTGGTTAGAAGGGAACAAGATCTTCCTTCTAGGCTCATCTTGTGACTTTCTGAATGTTTTACTATCTATATTCTTTCTTCCCAGCTACATTTCTTTAATGTGCTGATAAAAGGGTTAGTCTGACACAGATTAACAGCTAAATGATCATAATTCTCCCTGTCTTCTCTGGAAAGAAAAATAAGAAAAAAATAACAAAAGTGTTTCTTCAAAATAATGCTCATTTATACAGGAAATCACATATTCACTAGAATGTTAGGATCTCTTCCCTTTAGCAAACAGTACAATCTAAATAAAGGGCTTAAAGTTCAAAATTTAATGATCATACCTTGTTCACCAATTAAAAGAGAATTGCAAAAGAGATACTCTGGCATATGTCAAAATTAAACATGCATTTTGCAATAGTACTTTTGCTCCTGATTCTTTCTTACAATGATTCTGATCAAAGCAAAAGTAGAAGTGAAAATTGTCTTTAAATAGAGGTGCCTAACCTTTAGCACAGACAACCTGCAACTTCTTAAATCAAAATCAAATCTTTATGCAACTAGAAAATTAATTATAGCACTATGTTTTTATGGATATGAAACCTAGTGGCAGTGCTGTGTTGCATAATAAAGCAATCTTAAGACTCTAACTTATACACAAGCATCTTTTTCATCACAGATACTTTATGCCTGTGGAGATAAGTGTGTTGACAACCACATTCTGCTCTGAAAGCTTTGAAAATAGAGCCACTAGCAGACAACTTTAATAGCTCTGAGATAGTTCCATAATCACCCAGATAGCAGAAAGTAAACTTGTAACACCAAAATCACATCTTTTTTTCATGTTGGAATGTAATTGTATTCTGATATATATGCACACTACATTTATTTGTTGGAAGAGACTTGTAAGTTCTTTTCAAGAAGGGCACGGTTATATTTATCATTGATATGATTACAATTCCTCCTCCTTGTCTCACTTGCTGATTTCTATTCTGATATCACAGTCCTTCCACTGAGACCTGCAGCCTCCTGTCAACACTTGATTGTTAGGTAGATAATCAAGACAGGAGATAATCTTGCGGACTGGACTTTGGAAGTGCAACATACAGAGGTGAAATACTGTGAGGTGAAATTGCCAAATACAGCAACTGTGTGGATTTTAGTCACAAAGAGCATGTCCCTGAAAGTCAGAGTGAGGGCAGATCAAACTGTTCTTTACTTTGCAGATCAGAGATGTTAGTTCACGTGAATTCATTTAAGACAATTCAGGGGACTGATTCCCTCCCTAGTCCCAAAAGCGTACACAATTGCATCATATGATACCGTCAAAGCCAAGAACTTAGAAGCATTCAGGAGAGTTTAAAAAGAATGATCAGACTTGTTACAGGAAGTCTAAAGCAAAGTAGAAGTCTAGGAAAACATAAAGTCACTGCTTTAGGGCATATGGAGATCACGAGATACAGTCAGGTAAAAAAAAAAAAAATACTGCCCACTGGTATCTTAAGGGTAATATTTCCTGTGGTCCACCTCCTGCAGAGCTTCGTGAACACAGTTTTGAAGCTGAAAGTCACTGCTGAACTTTATGATCCATATATACTGCTGAGCTAATTCTATAGATGTTCCTGTAAATTCATTTTTTGAGAAAGCAAGAAAATAAAGATCCAACTAGTGCAAACCACAGATCTTTCTCCTCTTTTCCCTTTCAGTTACTTTGTCCCTCAATCTCTCATATTTCCCAGTGAATATGTGCTTAGTCACCCTGTTTCTTGTGCAACCCAGGAACTATTTTTCATCCAGCAATCAAAAATCGGTTTCTTGAGAACAAATTGTTTTATGTGCAAGCACTTTGCAAGTCATGTGTGTTTCAAATATTCTAATACAAGTAATATCAGGTTTAATGTCGGTAAGCTTTATGCTTATTTGCATGTTGTAGTCAGATATATCGAAAAACTAAAGAAGATTTTTGTTCTTGATGTATGTAACACGAGTGGTAGATGTAAACTAAGAATGCCTTGAACCATATTATCATGAACTAAGCACTATGTATTAGGCTTTGCAAGTTATCAGATTCGTCAACTCCTTCTAGTTACTGAACAATCCCTCTTAAATATCTTTTCAAAAAACAGTTATTTCAAACAAATTGTTATTTTGAGCACTTCTAAATTACTGTATAACTATAACTTTCCAGCTACTGTATAACTATAACTTTCCAGCTACTGTATAACTATAACTTTCCAGCTACAGGCCTCCATAATTTTTAGATCTGCAGCAGCAAGATTCAGAACTTCTCTCTCTCTCATCACCATGCCTCCAACTAACTCCAAATGCAATAGTAAATACATGAAAAATTGTAACTTTCAAGGTCTGATTTTCTTCTTTAAATTTTTATTTAGTGGTAACAGTAAAAAGAATTCTAATGGAAAGTCAGACAAAAATAAATTTTCTTTCTTTTGGATGTTTTGAGAGAAACAATCATATGTATTTCCTTTTTTGTTACCTTCAGAACCAAAGAAATAGAATTGTAATTCACAGTGGTTATTCACAGCATAGATCATATAAGAGTAAGGATGTAAAACAGTCTAATTGAGTAACCCAAGACTCATGAAAAAGTAACTGTTTTCTGGTTTTGTTTTCATATCATAGGTACAGATTTATCTCTGTATCATGCTTTCCCTACCTAAAAATAGGGATAGTATTTTTATAGAATTATTATGCTTTCATATTGGAAATGGAGACCTAAGTATTAATTTTGGTTAGGTAAAGCCTTCCCATAAATATCCATTCTCAGAATGATTCAGTCTTCTGCAAGATACATCACATATGACTGAGGGGCAGTAGTACAAGTGCTACAAGCCAGTCTTCCAGCATCCATTTTGTGCAGATTTATGTTGATATGTGTTCTGCATAATCATAAATACAACCAAAAAGCAACACTGAAATGCAGCTCCTGGTGGAAAGGAATATAGATAGCATTTCTAAAGCAAGCTACATCCAACTTATGCATGTGCACAGCAACACAGAGAACAGAGTATTCAGAGCAGCAAGCGAAGAACACCCTGCCTGACTTCAAACTGCCATTAATATTCATAACCAAATATAACAATGCCTGCAACTAAACTTTAATCAACACCACACACCTCTTTAGTGGTAAATGACCCTGCGCAGAAAAAAGTAAACCATCCCTTGAATTGAAAACAAAGCTTCCTTTTATCTTGTTCATTTTCAGACCCACTAATGATCACTAAAACCTAGGCAACTAATGGTGTGAAACAATTTAAGTGCTAATCAGACATCAGTAAGAGGAAAAGCTCGCTGACAATCTGCAGTGGTGATGTCTAATCTGTGTTCATTTATGATCAAATTCTACCATGACATTTCTGGTATTACCACTGAAACATAAACGTCTCTTGCATGCAGCATTAAAGCATCATTTACACTGTTTTGAGAGCTTTGGACTGAATCAAGTATGAGTGTAGAAAGAGAAAGAAAAAAACAAAGAAACAAAAAAAGATATGAATGTATAAGGGGAAGGAGCTAGAAAGTATCCCTGTAGAGTTTAAAATAGGACTATTAAAGTTATTTAAATGGAATGTAGATTTGCATCTAGATAATGTCAACCTCTCTGAGCTGTGGATGTCAGATTTCCAAACACTGATTAATCGCTACAATATGTTTCTTGGAAATCTATCTGTCTGACAAATTTCTGAGCAAATCTTGCTTATAGGGTATGTAATAGATACTTGTGAAATTCCTGCTAACTTGCCTACTGGACTTAGTGGGAAGCTTGCACTCGTACAGCTTACAGAGGCAGAGTGGGCACACCAAACAGCTCTGGGGTGAATAGTATATTAGAAGTTTTTGCAACTCCCAATGGTATAATAGAAAAAAAAAATCCAGTGGAAATATTCCTGCTAAAGAAACAGTCATGGAATATTTAAATATTCCAACTTTTTCATTCCAGATCAGAAAAAAATATATAACAGTATCAGAAATTTATACAGAATTTAATTTTTTTTTTCCAGATCTGCATTATTTTACTACAATTTACAATGAAAATGCAATCTGTAGTCATTTAAACATTAGTATGTCTGTACCTTCCACATGAATGGACAGCTTCTCCACCATAAGGAAACAAGAGAAAAAATGTTTCATAAATGCCACTTTTCATGAATGTTTTATATTCTTACGATCAAAAAAAAAAAAGATTAAGACTGTTCTACTTAACAAGGAAAAACTATTATGGCAGCTAAGTCTCAGGGAAGAATTTAAAGTCTTCCCTGACAGTTCTCTGAAGTCATCTGCTGAATAAACAGTAGCAGTCTAGGAACTAACAAAGGACAGGCACTAATGGAAAGGAAATTGAAATAAGGCAGAGGCTTCTATAAAATTTCATTTATCAGCATCTGTACTGGTCTGTGTTGTGTATGGGTCTGGTCTTCACCTTTTGAGAAAGAAAATAGAGTTATGAATGATAGAGAAAAAAAAAAAAAAAAAGAGTAAGAGGACAGAGCATTTGCCTTGCAAGATATAAATAAAAAAGAGAAAGGAGAAGGCTGAGGGAAAGTGTGACTGAGGCTTGCAGAAACACAAAGACATTGGATAAAGCTAATGCGGAACTGCTATGCACTGCTTATCACAGCATTAGAGTTACGGAACTTTCATTGAAACTAGTAGATCTATCTAAAATAGTTTTTTTGTTAAAAAGGTATATTTTTAGCATGGCATGTGGCAGGTTAGAATTTGCTGCTACAGAAGACTCTGAAAGGTGAGGAGATCAAAAGATTCAAAAGTGATTAGACAAATTCATGAACAACAGATCTGTAAACACACAGTATGGTAAGTAGGTATGAATATGTTATGTTATATACCTAATCTACTGCTTATAGATACAGAGTAATTCAAAAAGTTGGCAAGAAAGTATATACTTTTCCTAAAACCTTTTTCTGTCGGCATTGCTGCAGAAAAGTCCTGGCCTACATGGACCACCAATCTGATCTCTCAGGACACTGCTGTTCTTATCATGAAAGCCTCACTACAAATGAAAAACAGGGAACTCCTCTTTTGAACTGAGGAGGTGGAAGGGTATCTGCACAATGCTTCATGTGATCCCCAGCACTCTAGTAATTAAAAGACACTTTCCAGCTTCTCAAAGTATCCCAAATATTTCTTCTATGCTTTGTGGTAAATGTGGCAGTGATGGATTCCAACAGACAGCATTTGAAAAGCAAATATTAAATCTAGTTTAGAGAGACACCTTCTGTAAGGTCTCGCCTTCATAGACGCTTTTGCTTAGTTTTGGCAGGCAGAACAGAAGGATGACTAAAGTGGGATATGCCTGGACGTTTGGGGAAAGCAAAGAGATTGACTGCTAAGATAACAAAAAAGAAATCAGCACCCATCTGTCCCTCATTGATACATCTACAATGAAGCATGATCTTTGACTACACAGCAATATAAGCTTCTCATGATAAGTGGCTGTGCTGCTAGAAACCATAATGACCCAGTGGTGAATAACACTTACTATAAATAATTTTCAATGCATCTTTCAAAATATAAGTTTGAAGCTCAAACTCAATAGACTCAAAATCTAGCACATAAATTTTCTGTTCAGGTAACAAATTTATTATTTTTGCTATTCTACCTGATATGGAAATGCCTACATTTAATAGATGTTATCCCTTGAGCTTTTTAAAATGAAGAAACACATGATACGAATATTGGACACTCCATCCTTTCCTAAGGTAAAATTTCTTATGCAGGCAAAAACATCTCAGAAACAAAAAATAATAAATAGCACCAAATCAATCATTTCACATTTTTGGTCATGCATTTGGTCAGATTTTATTTCTTTAATAAATTGTATGATTTTCTGAAGTGTTACCATTTGTTTACAAGTAGCTAATTTTTTTTCAGATAAATTTATTTTGCCAAATTCATGTTGTTAGGTCTGGTAATTAAGATGAAATGCACATAAACTCTTTTATAAAACCTTTTGATTTACCATATGTAATTTTACTTGATTTTTATCAAATATTGTTGACAATTTTTTTTATATAAAAGTGAATGAATTGTGTGATAAAGCCAACACTGCGTGTGTTAAGACTTTCAATACAAACTTTTAGCAGTGTAAGTCATTGAAAATGTCACATTTATAACTTCTGAAAACTTGCCAATGCTAAAGAAGTAGAGAAAGTGTTAAAGACAACATTTCATACCAGTCAGAAAACATTTTAAGCTTCTTTTCAATGTAAATGTATACATAAAAAATCTTTATTTTTATTGAGAAAAAATGTTTCACCATTTTCAAATATTCAAAGGTCTTCTCTGATTGTGAGTCTCACTTTTCAATGATATACAAAAACAGCATGCAGACTTTATTACCCTTACCTTTACTATACAATCATCAAGACCAAGCAATGAATTACAGATATATTCTGTTGCATGAGATGATATATGATGTTGGCAGTTACCTAAAATGATACTTCCCTTTTCAATTCCCCTGTGAGAATGGTGAAAGCTGAGCAGTGTTTCTCTGAATTAATATCAGGCCTCATAAGTACAAACACACAATTCCAAAGTAGAAACTATTTGATTTTACTACACTTTCATGTACATCCACATATTTGTAACAAAATTTGATTATGGTCTTGGAAAGTTAGTAGACAGTTCACCTTTTACTTAAAGAAGTGAGGAGCTATCAAAGTATTTTGATATTTTAATGACTTTCAGCATAAGTGGCTACAGACCTGTAACAAATAAAGTGTATCTTGAAAGTCTCCTCATAAAGTTGAATTTTTCTGAGAAAATTCTGTATTCCATAGCATTATTTTGTCTTTCATAACTGCATGGCATAAAAAATCATCTTAAAAAAATGTGGAAAGAGCATAATCTTTTCTACATTTTTTTAGATAATATATTAGTATCCTTGAAAAACTGCTCACAATTCAGTTGTGAAACAATTTTCATAAAGTCTTTAAAACAGATTAAAAAATAAAGATTTATGAAGTTCTTTTTTTGGTTTGGTTCAGCTTTTCTCAGTCCTAATCTTAAAAGAATGATGTCCCTCTTTTCAGTTCTAAGGCACTTGCCATACAGTCATCTTCACCACTCAGGTCCTGTCAATAGCTCTTTCAAGCCTGGGAATCTCTTATATAACAGAAATTTCAGATTTGGCCTATCTTTATTTATTCAAGACGTTCTAGAAAAAGCAGGCTTGACACTACATTTCTAACCCCTCTTATATATTCATGAGCACTTACTGAATTTGCAGTGCAAGTGAAATTGCAATAATACATCATAGTATGTATGTATGGAAAACATTTGCTATTTTAAATAGCTTTTTCCTGCTATGTATTTTGTTCTTTATGCAACATTTCACTACTCATCTACCAAGCACTAAAAGCATGTGTTACAGAGTTTCATAAAGCAAAGTCTGAAACACAATATCATATTAATGATTTTCATTATAGATACACATTCATCAGGATAAATCAATGTAACTAAAGATAACAGACTTTTTTTATTTTTTTTACTTTTTTTTACTGTACCTACTTTTAGAAGACAGGATTCTTCCAGATAAATTCTACACCTGGGAAAAGGTCCATTCAAAACATATTGCTCCATTTTGTTTTGCAAAGATGTTTTTTGTTTTTTGCTTTGTTTTAGGGTTTTTTTTCCTTTCTTTTCTAATTGATCCAGACTCTCATTTACTACTGTGATGAATGAAGTTAGGATCACCCCTTAAAGTAAGGGATGATTGGGCACCCTAATGTGGGTGCATCTCTACTGCTTTTGCAAGCAAATATTTAATTTCCATGTGTGACTCCACTGGACGCTACTAAAGCCTTTCATTCCTTAGACAAAAGAAAAAAAGTGCTTGCCTTCTTCATGACAAAACTCTTGTGTTATTTGTAAATGCAGAGAATGACTATACTACATACATTTTTGTTCCAACATTCTTTGTGAAGCCTCTATGACATAAAACACCATGAGTGCTTTTGGAAAGCTTTAAAGTCACTAGAACTATCTAGTTACTATGCCCATCAACAAAAGTCCTTCATCTTTTCTTGAAATAGTTCTCAATCCTCTTCACAAATTCTCTCTGTAGCAAAATAACCACTTATAGGGAACTTTCAGCATGAAAGACCATTATTAGATATATATATCTCACTTTACCTAGCTAAAAAAAAAAATCTTTTGGAGAACCACAAAAGTTCTTGAGTCCATCTGCTGTTGTCGATAGGTCTTTTTTTCCTATATCCAAGCAACAGACATGAAAAACAATGAACATCTATAGAAAGAATAATGAAAGTATTTTTTTTTTAATTCTGTACAGTGTTAAGAATATTACTCAAAGAATGAAATTATGGACTAGACATAAAAATTGATCTTATAGCATTTTCATGTATTATTTATAAGCTATGGATGGACTTCCAAATCACTTTTCAGTCATATTGATTGCAGAAAATCTGGAAGTGGCAGGCAGAATGATCTTCTGCCTGGCAGAGCACCATACACTTTTTTGGCCCATGTTAAGAACTTCTAATGCCCTATGATGCAAGATATCAGTTTTCATTACAAGACCTAGCTGTCTGCCATACACTAGCTGAATTTTTTAACGAGTCAGTGTGGGAGAGTTTCTTGAGGGTCTCTCCAGAATACAGAAAGTATCTACTGAAAGGTCAACATTTCATAGACTAATATATTAGCCCTACATATTTTCTGTATCCAGCCCTAGTCTTCTTGCAGCTTTGAATGTGTATCAAGGATTGCAGCACGCGAGGAACTATACCAAAACTTGACATGCTATCTATCTGATAGGAAACATACTGTCAGACAAGACTCCTGAAAGAAAAATCTATCAATCAGTGCTTACCAAGCACAATCACATTGCTTCTACCTTTAGGAAATCCAAAGAAAACAGATTTTGAGAAGCTGGGAGAATATACAGCTAGATATATTGCCATGTATTAGTCCTCATATACATTTCCTAGATATCACTGTTTTATGTTGCAGGTCAAAGGATGATGGCCTGGGTGGATCTTTGGTGTGATTCAGCAAAGCCATTCCCTCAAGAAGGTGGCAGCCGTGAAGCCTTACATTTGTTGTAATGATCCTGTAGTACTGAAAGTCCTAGGGGTAGCCAGAAAGAAGCTAGTGAAAAATGGAACAAGTCACAGTGTGAGGCACTTCAGTACTGTCTTTACCAAATACTGGATTATATTTTAAAGGTCTGAAAAATACAAAGTCTTTGAAAAAAATCACTACTAAAATTGAAGTCCTCTTGTAAGTTGTTCTAGAAAGCATTTTATCTGTAACTGATTTTGTGTAACTTGCTGTGCCTGGAGAAACACTGAAAAGGATATAACAGGTACAAATGGAGCAATACAATGTGCTTTCAGCCCTATTATTTGGGATAAATAGAAACCCCTACGTACATGATACATTTCAGCTGGCCAGCACATCACTGTGACCTGGTTGTGATATGTTTCTTTTACAACCACTATGCAGTCAGTTTTGTCAGGACCCTGAAAATGTATATAATTACAAAAGTTTCTACTTTATCTTTTTTTTTTCTTTTTTTAAAGAAGTGAGTTTTATATTTTCTAATGAGTTAATTCAGTCTGTAGTATTCAGTTTACTATATTTATACTAAATATCCTAATATACTATATTATATCATGTTGGTACCCAGGCTTCATCCCAAGTTTACTTCCCATTTTCAAAGAGAAATTCCATTTTTTTAACCATTTTTATCCATTTGGGGGACTGCAGAAGGCTCTGGAATATTACCCAAATCTCTCTGCAATAGCAGACATAAGAAGCACTTTAAGTCAGTCTTCACTGAGCATTTATAACAGGAGTTGTCTCTACTGCCCTTCTGTCTGTAGCATAAACATACCCTGGTGTTGGGTAGTGAATCTGATCAGAATCTGAACATTTTCTCAAGGGCTTTGAAGTTCCAGGAAACACCATTTCTTTCTGTTAGATTGAAGGAATAATTTACAATAGAAAGGGGTACCAGGCAGTCTCCAAAATTTCCAATTAGGATTGTTTAATTGGCCATTATCGCAGTGCTCTATCATCTGCATTTCAAGAAATGCCTGTCTGTAGCTTATTTCACATTTACTAGGTAGAAGGAGAGAAATTATCCTTTACCTTAGTTTCTTAATGACAAGTCCAGAAAACAAACAACCAAAAATATTAAATTGGCAAAATAGCCAAAAATATTAAACTAGCAAAACAAAACAAAACAAATAAGCAAAGAACAAAATGGCAAAATAACATAAAATATTTCATTTCAAGTATATTTTCCTTGGGAAGAATATAATATACCTTAAATAACTGAGAATATAATTAGGATAACTCTCTTATTGCTATTGAAGCAAATAGACATATTTATTATGAAATGAATAAAGAAAATGTAATACAAATGACAAGACAGATAAATGTTTGTGAATAGGTACAAAGACAAATCAAAACTATAAAAACGATACAATATTCAGAGAGAGACTTCTGTAGCAGTTTGTCCACGTATCAGAAACTGAATGCAATTTACTGGGTGTTCTTGTTTTTCATCCTAAAAAAGAACACAGTGAATGGATGCCAAACTGAACAAAGTTTACTTACACAGGTGAAGGATGCCTTCAAAGGCAACACATTCTTCTCAAAAGATACAGCATGATTATTTTTGCACAGCTCCAAAAAATTTTCCACATAGAAAAAAAAAAGCAATAATCTGTAAGGAAATTTTCCTTCTTGGATGTTCAAGAATTATTTAGAACTGTGAGATTCTATTAGTTCCTCAACTGAGCTCTCATATCTCTGTCCCTTTAAAGTGTTTATAGCTGCAGGACTCTGCTCCAATCATAGCATGAGTTTTAGTACAAAGTCAAGTATGTATGCATTTGACCACACTTCTAAGACCTATCAAAAGTTTTGTATTTTCCTACAGTATCATTAGCAACTCTTAAGCCAAATTTTGTGATTTCTGATTACAGAAATACTGAAGGAATTAAAAGCCCTCAAAAACACAAATTTGCTTGAAATACAAATAGGAACATGGGGCTAGTATTTGTTTCATCTGAACTTAAAGACTCATCTAAAAGAGTCTGCTTCACAGAAAATATGTAAAGGTGACTGAAGGGTGCCTTCAGTAACCTCTAGTTACTGAACTTTGTGCTAATTAAAAACAGTTAAAATACACTGATGCAAAGAAGTACAGTAAATTGATCTGTCAAGAAGTAAAACTTAATCATGGTACAACACTTAAACCTGGCAGCATAGTAATCAGAACAGTTCATTTGAGCTTGAATATTAGAGGATTTATCTTACAGCAATAGGCAAACTCTGCTTTAGATTGGATTAACTTCTGATTCTACATGATATAAGGAAATGAAAAGAAAAAAAAAAAAAAAACAGAATTATTGGAAGGAAGGATTTCTCAAATCTAATATAAGAAGAAACCTTGTAAATACTTACTACTTCGTGATTAACATGAAGTAGACCTAAACTTCTTTCAGATCTTTCTTTCTCTAATTTCTTCCGTCTACTTCCAGTTTCAAAATAGTGTAAAGTCTCTTTTCTGTCTACAGGAAAGTTAACTCTCTCATGAATCATAGTCATACAGATTTCCAAAGCAGCAATATCTATATAAATACAGGTCTCACAAATTTCAAATGAAAAGCCATTTAAAATAAAGACTTCTTTTTCTCTTAATCAAATATACTGCAGCCTATCAAGTTATCATAGTTATCTGTGATTTTTATTCATTCGGGAAGACTAAGCCCCTTCAGCAAAACTCAAGGTTAAAGAACCCCAAATAGTATTTAGGTTCATTTAGTTATAAAAAAAGGAAATGCTAAATTATTGTCTTACTCAAGTCTAATTAGCATGTCTTCTATACTCATAAGAAAGAAAAAAAAAAGAAAAAGAGGATAGAATATTTTCTCATGTTTTGCTGAAATGCTCTTACTAGCATCTTTCTATTTACAGATTATTGGTGCAAAATAGGATATTCATGTCTTTCATGACAAACAGAAATACATAGGGAGCCATTGCATGACAGGGAGAAAAAAAAAACCTTTAAGCATGTTAAACAGCTTTGCGCCTTTTTTTTTTTTATTTTGTCAGCAAGAACTTTGCTTATCTGGTTTGGAAATACTGCTCTTCTCTAGTGCTTAGTTTATTCATCCAGTATATGAGAGAACTGAAGATTCTTCCCTGCCCAAGGGATTTAAACCTTTTTTGTCTAAGCTAGAACTGGTTGTACATAAATGCAATATGTATTAAAAAAAAAAACACCAAAAAAAAAATAAAGAAAATTATCCTTGCAAAAAAATTCCCTTAGGTGGTTTAAAGTTATACAGATTCTTTTTCAAGCCCTTATCAAAATGTTATATAATATTTATATGAGATATGAATTTCCTCAAAAATAGTGTAAACACTTTTATAAAAATGACATTTTTGTTATACCCCTTCTTTTTTGTAATTGCTTTGCTTTTATTTTACACAATATATTTTAAAGCAGCCTGCATAAATTATATGATATTTCCATGAGTTTGTTATAACAGAGTCCAAAATATCCTTTTATCCTAAGGATGAAAAGGATACAAAGTTTCTTTATTACTGTTGAGATAGAGCTAGTCAAATAAAAGTTGTGTTTATTCTCTGACTTTTTTTTGTAAATTCAGGGACAAGGCATCAAGGAACCTAAAGGATTTTTTTTCCCCTTAAATGCAAATAAGAATAACTGTAGGGTATCATATTTTCTCATTCCCAGTCAGATGGAAGAATAAATATCACAGGAATAAACCTGCCATGTTTATCCAGCACCTTCGGCTTGGGCAGGTACTTCCCTTTCACAAACAAGAGTCCATACATTATACATGCTGAACTCGAACAGATAAGCTGGTAAAAAAAAGGAAAAGAAAAAGAAAAAACAATCTCTGGAAAGATAATTATCTTTCTATTTCAAGAGTTACTGTTAAGCAAAAATTCTTGCAGAAGTTGTTCTCCTGTACCTGCTATTGTGTGCTTGTGAGTGGGTACGCCTCTTACTTAGAGCTTGTAATTAATGTGATAATATTAAAAAAGGTCTTCCATTTAGTCTGTTACAGGACCGATTAGAAATACTTATCCACTGTAAGGAAGCCCACCCAACACAAATTTATTCCAACATCTACTTAGATATGTAGCTACTAAAATTGGATTCACCTAGACAAGAAGATGCATTTTTGGAACATTAGAAAATAATTCAATACTATCAACATTGGCAGCAGTTGGAAAAAATATTCATGAAATATCTTCAATTTCAGAGCTGGTTTCCCTGAACAATTTTATATTTTTACCTTTCAAACTAGTAAGTATCTTATTTCTGTAAATTTATTAGGGCTCCTTAGATTCCCCAAGCAATTTTTCATTGCCTTATATTTCCTTCTTCAGAATTATTCATTAGGGACATTTACTTCCTCATATTCAAAAGAAACTCCATATCTCCATGGCACATCTTTGAGTGTTGAGTTATTTAATATAAATGTATTATCTGATATTGGACAAAACCCAAACCAGCCTAATCCTGACAAATCCCTTAACTACTAGACTTTGTACATTTATATTTGTATACTTTCTACTTGTCCCAGTTAATTGTCTTCTGTAGGTTAATGTAGGAAACAAGATATTGACTTTGAAACCTCTAAGGATGAATGGAAACTTGATGTGGGATCTCCTATTTCTCATATATGAATAGGGATATTAACACCTCTCTGTCTTTTCGGAAAACAGTCTTTGAAAAACTCTGTGAAATCTGTGTGTGAAGAATCATTGGAGATCCTGGATATCAAGGAAACAGGAGCAAATTCCCATAAACCTCAGCCAAACCTACGAGGAATAATCAGATTACAGTACTCAGCCTTAGTAGTTATTTAGCCAACTGACTCCTTCTAAAACACTATATTTTTGGTGTGTCAGCTTTTCAGATCCCTTCACCAGACATTTCCTCACTGGTACTGAATAGCGAATGCAGGAAGCTACTTGTGTATAAGAAGACAAGACTATAAGAAAAAAGGAGGCAGAGAAAACCTTCCTCCTTACAGCTTGACTCATGTGTGGAGTTTCTCAATAACCCCATATAAACACTCTTACCATGGATAGGAATAACAAGGCTATGCATAAACACAACTCCTATTCATTTTTCATTAGCTGATTTAAGACCTGAAGGGGCAACTGTTCTGTTCCTGCTCTCCACACACTCTGCTCTCTGCCACACACATTTCCTTCCTCTTTCAATGACACAAATTACTCTAAACATAACCCTACATAGCTTCTGATAAGGAAAGTCCAGTTTAGTAACAACTTTTCTAGATTTAAAAACATGATACACCTTTAAAGCCTGTGATCCTCTGGTCTTTCAAATCAAAAGACTGACCTCTAATATATGACTGAGAAGATTAAACAGCTTCTCATCACCACAGGCTACAGCTTTGCCTTCAGACCACAAGAAATTCTGATCTGCCAGCTTCTTCTTTACTAAAAAGAAAATATGTGGAAGCTGTTTATACTTTGCTACCTTGTGTAGCTTTTTTGAAACCCTTACACATGAGCTTATCATCATTCAAGTGCCTGACTATATGCCCAAGAAGTAGAATGGCCCCAAAGCATTTTCAAAGGTTATACTGCACATGCAAAAGAGTTAGTTGGCAACAATTCCATGAAAAAAGTGAATCATGCTGTGGTATGATAAAGAAGTTCATGTGGACTGACCTACATATCTCATAGATGTCTTTTCTACTGCTGAGCAATAAATAGTACTGTATGCTATTGCTTATCTAAAAAAAAAAAAAAGAAAAAGCTCTGTGTGTGTGCGTGTCTATTCATTCTCTCTTGACAATCATAAATCATAGGTATCAGTGATACTATCTTGCTATACTGGTAACTCAAAAATGTTATGCATCCTCTGATTTTTCAGAGCTGTGAAAAATAACTTTTACCATGGAAAAAAATCTATCTATTCTCCCTTTCCAATTTCCTATTTTTCACTTTGTATTATGCACTGTGATGCCTCAAAGGAACTGTAGAAAGGATGCTGACAAGACTCTGCCTACTGGGGTATCCTCCCTACATAATTCAGCAGAGCCCTATGGGAGAAAAGCATATTTGTAGCCCTTGTGAATTAAGGAGCTGAGAGAACACAGACATATAGACATGAATAAAGAAAAACATTTTTATTTTCCATATCTAAATCTCACTTCTTCCCCTGCAAAAGAAACAACAAGTACTACAGAAAATACCGACCTCACTATCACAGGAGATCTGTGCTTCCTCTATGTGGTATAAGAAAATATTTCCCCATTTTACTAAGTATATTAATACAAATGAGAGTTTTGCAAACTGCCTCTCTCAAGGCCATAATAAATTTGCTTCATGCAACACATTAGATAGTACTTCCTGTATTGTCTTTAAGGATCTAAAATGCTGACACATAGTTTCCCAGGATGAAATTTTGAATATTGATTGTCTTGGTAATTTAAGTTGGTAATCACTTCTGCAAATTATAAACAGTATATATCTTTATACGTTCACACCATTGTTTTTCTGAACTAATAACATTATTCTTTATTCAGAATTTTTCAATATCTTTTAACTAAAACGCGGAATATTAGCTCACAATTACAGCTTACAGCATAACATATATATATTGCTCCCATGAAGGGAGCTCCATGAAGGGAGCAATATAGGCTCATTCATTCTCCACTGAAATTCTGTCTTTTCCTCCTGGTAATTTTCATTTTATTTCCATCACAATAGAACAGAATTTAAGACCCAACATTAAATTCATCAGTCTATCTATCCTCTACATAGAAAAATCAGTGGGGTTTCTGTACTCTGTGCTTTCTGAAAAATCAGTTTTACCCCATCACTCAGTTTCATTTACATTTAATCAAGTAGTTCCTTACTTTTTTAATCACAAAACCAGCAATTCTAAATTTTAAAATGAGTCACACATTACTAACAGCAAAGAAAGTGTCTCTGGAAGAATAGTCCTTTTTTACTTTGGGTGTGATAGGGACCTGGTGATGTCTACATCATGAGTGAAGTGCTGCACAAGTGTTTGACATACACATACTTCAGCCATTTGTGAGAGTAAAGATTTTTTTTTCCATTCTTTTTTTTTTTTTTTTCATTATTTAGGATTTATGGGCACTACTAAGAATAAAACTTGATTGTTTTTCTTTGGGATCCATTCCCACGTTTCTTGGCCATATGAAAAATGGAAAAGCTTTCTTTTTGTTTGTTTGTTTCTTTTGTTTTGTTTCTTCCCAGAAACATAAAGGAATGCAAATATATATTACAGAAATGTTATAGATTTTTCTGCCCACTCTATTAAACAGTTTTGCATAAGGTCATTGACAACTTCAGACTGATGGTATATTACACTGATTCCTGCATATCAATTTTTAATCTGCATATTAAACTGTAATTTGCAGAGAAACATTTGATAATATAACACAATGTATATAATATACAACATAAAACTACAAAATACTATAACAATATACAACATATAACATAGTACAGTTTTCCTGATTTCAAAGGGCAGGAGAATCAATTTTTTTTTTTTTTTTTTATGATCATCAATCCTTCATGTGTTGAGTCACTATAGCAAAATAAAATAAAAAAAAAGGCTTTGATCCAAAATATATTTCTATTCAAATAGTCAGAGCTCATAATAATAAAATTTGTGTTAACTTTCTGTCAACCATAGGAGGACAGACACCTTATCTGACATAAAACTAAAATGTCATAAACAAACAATATTTGCACAAAGTCTGATAGTACAGGCATAATGCACTAGAAATTTCATAACAAATTTGAACTGGCAGACTGAATTTAGATCATTTTGCATCATGCTGCTACAACACCTTTGATCCAGAATGAGAAGCTTTAAACAAGATTTACTGTGTAATCATGACCTTCCTGCTCATGAAGTTAAGCACATATTTATTTTCAAAATCAAATCATTCTACAAATTATTTTCATAAGAATCTATGAATAGCTTTCCTGAACAGTAGATAATAAGGTTATTTTCCTTACTTTTGGGGAATTAGGGGTCAAAATTACAAGCAACCATCTTAAGAGAGAATAAGACTAGAAAACTCACCCTTTTGAAAACTATCATCATTTTTCTTTACACATGAAATAAAAACTTTTTAAAAGGGAAAAAAAGGAAAAAAGGAAAAAAGGAAAAGATATGACATAGTCTGTGGAAAAGTAGTGGTTTCAGATTCATGAATGTGAAAATCGAAACAATTTTTTATTCATTTGCTATTTAATAGAGCCCTTTCATACCATTGGTCATTATTACATCAAACATATGATGAAAATCAAAATGCCTGCTTTTAAGATTAAAGAGATAAGATGCATTGGAAGAAATTCCACTCACTACATATTGTTTTCTAGTCTAGAAGAAATTATTTTTAGTTTTCCACAATTCTTGATTAGCCATTCACTACGTTGCAGAACCTATTGAGCTCTTAAAATCCAGTTTAGATGCATTCCACATCATATTTTATGTGAATAATAATGTTTATTGTACATCTCTACTGTATCAAAAATTGGATTGAAAACACATGAAAGTGTATTATATGACTTTCACAGGAGATATATATCAATGTATATATCAATATACATATCAGTATAAATAAATATGTATCTATAAGTAGATTTTATTTGTCCTTTTATATTTATTTTATATATATTATAGAGACATTATTCTATATAAGACAATAAGAGTTTTTTAATCAGATTTTACCATTGTATTCTAAAAGGTACAGTGAAGCTAGATTTTTTTTAAGATAATACAGGCAAATAAAAATTTCTAAGAAGCTCTGCAGAAAAGGAGAGTTAATCTTTTAGATTTGTTTAGATATTTCCTATATTTATATATTTTCTTTACCTATATCAATAAATGTAGGTAAAGTAGTTACAGATTCTTTCTGAAATACAACTAAGAATGTGTCCAAATAGTGCTATATGTGCTCAATTGAGCATGGAGCTTTCATGCAGGATGATTCTTTCTCCAGTGTAATTTTTGACTATCCTGCCTTAAGGATGCAGTCCCACAATTGCAGTTTGTCTCCTACTTATGAGGAGACACATGAATGAATTACCAGTACTGCTATTGGGAAACAAACATACCTATTGACATCCTATTTATCCCTTGTTGAGAAATAAAGTATCTGCATGTATATCATGTATTGAAATGATGAATTGTAACTGTTAAACAAAAATTTAATATGTGTGTTGCAACCAACGAGTAGACAAATTACCATTATGCTATGCAAGTAATACTTTACAAACCCATTTGTCACACCCGAGAGGTGTCGTATGCAATGTGATTCACTCTACTTATGTATGAAATGAAACTTCAATTTTTTTTCAGAGGATATAAAACAATAACAACTTACATTCCAGAACGAGTGATAGGTATTTTTCTTCCTTAAAAAAAACAAAACAAAACAAAACAAAAAAACCCCACTAAACCTCAGTGTCTCTTGTGCAGTTATGGTTGCCATATGGTTTAAATTCTTCTTCCATTCCTTTTTTTTTTGGGAATACACTGAAATGGTCTTTCATTTGCCTTTCTTGTCCCAAAATGAAATTATTATAAACAGTTCTTCCTATCTTTTTTCTTAGATATCAAACACATAGGTTTAGTGTATATATGTGAAGTCCCTTTGACTTTGATGTGTAGTGTGCCTTTTTTCTGTATAGAGAGGAATATGAGTATGGGTCATTAAGAAGATAAAGAACAATAAGCACCCTGGAGTTACTTTTTCTGAGCTCCAAATTTTTCTGTGCTTCTCTCTTTGAACCAGAACAGGTAGTTTTACCCCATGGAACATTGAATAAACATACCCAAAGAATACAGGAAATCATTTTGACATTTAACCTGTCATTATTGCTCCTTTGAAAAGGAAGATTTTGGTGGCCACAACCAGATGCAACCAGTAATGAAAAATTACAAGTCCATTTTCCCAAATAAATAGAAATTTCAATATATAAAATCAATAGGAAGTTGAGAGTGCTTAAATGTGTACACTGCTCTACTCTTTGCTTGTTACACATTCAAACTTTCATGGTTAACCCAATCCAGCACAAATAATTCTTTTTTCTTATGATGAGACAATAAATAATAACTTTACACTAGAATTGATTGAAACATCTAGAAAAGGTGGTGTCTGCATTATTATATTCACCTGAAGTGCTGGATTCTGATTTGTTTCCAAGGTTCTGTTCTAACATAGGCTGTTTTAGAAGTGATCTGAGCCCTACATTCCTCTCTATGTATAGTTTCATTTTCTCTTATTCTAAATACATCATAAAGTCAGCAGATGATCTTTTTCTCTTGTATTGTCTCATAAAAATAACTACATAATAACAATTACAGTAAAGCACATGTCAAACTTGGATGCTTTTAAACTGCAGTTTACAAAAGCGATAGAAGTGCATTTTCAAGAGCAGAAATCTTGAACATAAAAAGTGTATACTGTATTAAAAAAAAAAAAAGTTCACCAGGGAAAAAGGAATTATACATCAATTTCACCTTCTTTGCATTCAATAATTACAGGGCAGCAGATGTGCACATGTTAATGAACAAACAAAACCAGCAGGCAAGACAAATATATCTTTAGGATTTTATGTTTTAAGGGCAACTGAACTGATTTTTTCTTAATGGAAAGGGAAGAACATTGTGCATTCTTAAAGACAGACAGATGGAAAAATTCTGAATATTAATAAAATTAATTCATGAGATTTATTCACCACCACTTACATACTAAGATGAAATTACTGAATAAATTATTAGAACTTATGTTTGGGTAAAGGCTTTACAGAACGTACATGGAAATTTCAAGAAGGAAGAGTTATTTATGAAAATAAATTTTAAAGAAAATAAATTCTAGAAAGTTCTCAAACTGCAGAATTGGGATGAGTGAGTGGGTCAAACTATTAAAGTGAATAAAATGGAACATACTATCTGCTTGGAAAGGAGTGATAAGGAGCAGGAGAGGCAATTAAATTAAACACATAGATGCTAGAAAGAATGATGAATTAAATTGCAACAAGGTAAGGATTTGACAAGAATTTCTGAACATTTTCCTGCTGTTACAGGCATATGTATCATGTAATTCCTTCATAAATGTAGCCAAGTTCCATTTTAAAATCAGCTTTAGTCTAAGTGTAAACAATTTAATAATGTTTGTGGAAAGGAACCATGTTCCTCCAAGCCTTATCTTACCAAGATAAAGAATCAAAACTTTTTTTGGTACTCGTGTAAGAGGATTTATATGGCCTAGCAACCTTCTCTGAATCTATTTTTTCCTATAATACAAATAGCCCACCTAAAAAGTCTTAGAGTCCACAGAAGATGCACCTAGGACAAGGAATCAGATTAGATTAGATAAAAGTAATAATGAAAAGCTAAAATGAGGTATATTTCCATCTTACATCTTTACAAGTTGCTTTTGTTATCTAGAATGGAAAGTTAAAAATTCTCAAAGCTACCTTTTGATACATTTAGCAAAACAGGGCAATAATTCTTCGGTAAATGTCTTACTGATCTATCATATGGTACTCAAAAGCAAAAGATTATTATGCTTCATGTTTGGACAACATGGTCTGAGGGTACAGACATGCAAAGAGCAAGGCAATGTTTGAGGCATAAACTGAAGCAAATTACACTATAGCATCCTTGAAGAACAGAGCATGCTGAGATGTTGACAAATTTCACCCTGAGCCATTCAAGGGATATATTTGCCAGTTGTATGTGTGGCCTAAATAGCTTCTATAAAGAAGTGCCTCACACATTCCCAGCTTTTAAAAATTCTGCAGCTTGATTTGTCATGGGCTGTCATGTTCATGTGTCCATGCCTCAGGACTATATTTGTAAAGAAATCCAAAGTCAGGTGAAGTTCATGAAAATGAGAGTTTTCCTGCAAGTATAGCATTTGATGGTGATTACTAGGAGAAGTCTCATGCCAGGTTTTGTTGGTTTGGGTGCTTTATGTGATAGAAGAAAGGAACATGATTATTCTGCTAAGGGATTCTGAACATCTTTGCATCAGTCTTCCCTGAATATATATATATTTTCCTGTCAAAGAGTTTAAAGAGAAATCAAAGAAGGACAGAAGGGGCAGCATTTATTTTTTAACTGGAGAAGTAAAGAGCAAGACTGAATTCCAGGGACTTTGACGTCTAAACTGTTTTCATGGAAAAAAAAAAAAAAAAAAAAAAACACAATTCTATGAATTTTAATCTCAATCTTAAAAAAGATCTGCCTTACATGAATGAAAAATAACAGAAAGAAAACAATTTTTTTTTCTTCCTATCTGCAAGCATTTAATGTACATGTTTATATTGCAATGCAGATAGCAGTTTGTTGAATTTGAAGGAAATGTGATATGGGAAAGCTGTCAGTCAGAGGCCTGATAAACAGTACATAGGGATTAAATGCATGTGGAGAGGATGAAGAGGGAATACTACTATTTATGCCCTGACAGTAAATATTTTTTGGCTTTATTCATCTTCCTGCTCTGATTTCTGTGAGCCAACCATTTTAAAATGTTATATCATTTTGAAAGATACTATAGATATTCAAATAATATGTATACAACTGCTTATTGATGTCTTCCTATCTCTCTTCTCTTATCTCTGCCAACAAATCCCAGGATATTCTTGTTAACTTCATCTCCCACTGGAAGAAATAATTAACTCCTTTCCATATGTTAAGGAACCTTAAGTTGTTTACTTGTTATAAGTCCACCGCCCTGCTTTACAACAAACAAACTGATTTCTGATTTTCCTAGCTCCTTCACATGACAGTCCTGGCAGCACTTCCAACCTCCCTGAAGTTTACAGCAGCAAAATCCAACACTAAACCTTCACACCTGCCCTTTTTGCCTTGAATAACAGTCCTCAAACCTCTCACTTCGTAAGCTCCTTCTCCTCTGTAGTATTATTCTCCCATATAGTATAAAGTATAAGTATAAGGGCGGAAAAAGGAGATTTGAAGAAAACATGCTTTGTGTTGTAAAATAGTTTGGTCAGGTAAAGCATTGTAATGCAATTTAAGAGTGAAACTGTATACTGGCAATACTGGCAGTAATCACTTCTCAAATAAATGATAATAGCACAGACCATAAAGCAATAACAAATGTTTAAATCCTGTAAAGTCTGAAAGTCATAAGAAAATACCAAGAAACTAGGTTGGAGGAATAAAACCATTTAAGTTTAATTTCAAAAATTTTGATAAGAACATACTTTCAGGCATACTTTGAGGAATGCAAAATTAAATTTGTAATAAATGCTGGGCATCAGAAAGAATATCATCAGTTTCTACTCAGCTTCAAACCTAGCTCAATATCTTTATCTCTTGCAGAACTGATCAGAGCTCTCTTCTAGGCACAGGCACAACTCACTTCCCTGCTTAAGGAAGCGTTGCTGTTTTCCATTCCTGTCCCCAGACTTTTCCGCCCTGCACATCTCTGTCATCTACGCTCCCCTTTCCTGGTGAAAACTGGCTCCCTAGTGGGTCTCACCTTAGAGACACTTCCTTGACTCTGCAGAGAAGGACTCCACTCCTCACCCACGGACTTAGCCTTCTGTATGCCCCACACAGGCAGGAGCCTCCTCCCACGCTGCTACTGGATGTCTGTGGTGTCAGGATGAGAAAAGGGGACAGAGATGGCCTCACCTCAGGAGACAGCAACAAGGAAAAGAAATAAGTCTTTATAACACATCAATAACAAGAAGGCCTAAATTAAAATGTAAAACAAAAATCATGATACAAAAAGTTTGTGAGTTACTAGTTTAATCATCTTTGCAGGTGAGGTTTTTTGCTGTATTTCACTGCTTCTTTTGCACTTTGAGAACAAAGTACCTTAGTCTATTCTTATGGACTATCATCTTCAGCCTTCCTGTGAGCATTCATACTTATGTACACAGACACTTTCAAGTTGTCAGACTGTCTCTTCATTGACATTCATGTGCTCTGACATAGCAGTACCTTGACTGTTAGCAAAGATATCATCTATTTCATTACTAGTGAATCACAGTCAACTAATAGAAATATAATTGTTTTGAATTAAAGATTCCAAAAGGCAGGGACTGCAAATGGTGGTATGCCAGATCTCACTTATATTAGACTCAGATTTTCCATGGTTACACTAATTTCATTGTATTAAACACGCATATGAATAGTGGTGAAATCTTCCCTATTAACCTACATTAATATTTTCCGTGGCTAAACACTTACCTTTTCTCCTTTCCCAGATGGGAAAAAATAATAAATATATATTGTCACGGAACGAGCGGTGAGGGAGTGAGCGACAAAATGCACTTCACTCGGGTGAAATTGATAATGATAGATTTATTGATAGAACAATGATTCCGCGAGGTATGGCAAGGGCACTTTCGATTATTTACCATATGGAGGTTCAGAATTATTTGGGAAGCCCTCCCGTTGGGTCACGAGGTTCAGATCGGACGGATCCGATCTTAGTCCCAGACCTGGTCAACGGTTTTTATCTAAGGGATTTTATACACAGTTACAGAATAAAATTGAGCACAAAAGGAGAGAGAAGGAGAGAAGAAAATAGCATGCTATAGGGAACGCGTTATGGTTCAAACTATTCTGCTGTAGAAAGGCATTTCTTATRATTGATCTCTTTTGTGAGGGAGACTTCTCCTCCTCACTCGCCAGACCCTCCGTTAGGAAGGCTTCTTCCCTGGCAGGTGAGCCCTCCGGTTAAGGAGGCTCTCCTCCTTATACTTATTCTATACGCCAGACCCTCCATTAGGAAGGCTTCTTTCCTGGCAGGCGAGTCCTCCGGCTAAGGAGGCTCTCCTTATCTTATATGCCAGACCCTCCGTTAGGAAGGCTTCGTTCCTGGCAGGCGAGCCCTTCGGTTAAGAAGGCTCTCCTCTTTTTCTCAATCGATTCTAATAGAAGCGCGCAAAGTTCACTTACCACAAGTCTGTCGTGCAAAGATCTCTTATCCCCGGGGAGGAATCTCGAGAGGTGTCCCTGCTCAAGGGGAGATCCTGGCATGCAGCCCGCTGCTATGCAAGGAGAGCTCCAAAGGGGCTCATCGGGCTGTCCATATTTATGGGATAAGATGATTGACTCATAGTCATACTAATACATATTCATTTTCTTTTCCCGCTTCCTATTCAAATTAGTCTCCGCCTCTTGGCGCCTGCGCACTGGTTTTGGGTGGTGGTCTCCGGGGGTCGTTTTGACGTAAAAAGACACCTTTCTCCTACTAAACTTTTGACCCTTTCTGCTCCCGCATGCGCAGTTGGGGTGACAGTCCACTTCGCAAAAACAAGACCGGTCCAAACCAGCCTCAGGAAGCAAATAAGTTCGTTATCCGCAAGTTTACACTTATTGCAGACAGTAGACGGATTCCTCCCTTCGTTAGACAGCAGATAGACCCTCTCTTTTCTCCAAAACAGATAGATTTCTCCCTTCATTATCCGCAGGTGGCATCTGTTTGGCCTTGCAAGCGCAAGCGGTTGCTCATTTTTTTTTCTTTTCTCTTTCTGCTAAGTTGGTATTAGTAGGCATAGTCTGCAGAAAATATATGGGGAAGGAGCATAACCGTCACATATATATATATATATATATAAACTATGAAGAATAGATCCTACACAAAATAGCTCAAATAGCTGCCTGGAGATAATTCACATGAGAAATGCAGGCTCTGGTCTTTCTGACCAGACTTTCCGTCTATTTTTTCTCAAGGGAGGAGGTTTACGAAAGAGAAATTGTATCTATCCTTGAGATTATAGCCTGCATTTACTAAGCAGAGCCAGATTCCAACCTTATGTCTCTATTTTCCCAAGTAACCACCAGGCAATTTTCCACTCCAATGTTATTCTGCCGTTGTTGTCTGTTTTCCATCAAAAGAAGCCTTCTGATTCCATCAGACCAATATAATTCTGCAATTTTTCTGATGTATTTCAATCTACATTTTATAATGCTAGAATTAAAACTAAGATATTGATTAAGAAAAATACTAGTTGCTATATGCTAAATAATACCCATCCTGATGCCTACTGGAGGAAAAACTCAGAGAGGCACAAGGAATCGAGAAGTTTTCTGGAGTACGTTAATGACATCTTGATAGTGTCGTATGATACGATGACTTTTTTTTTTTTTTTAATGAGGGAAGAGCAGTGATATTGTTTATCTTAAATTTAGTAAGTCTTTTTTGTATGCAATTCTGGGCTCCCTAGTACGAGAGGGACATGGAACTTTTAGAGATGGTCCAGCATAAAGTGACAAAAATGATTAAGGGACTGGAATATCTATCTTATGAGAAAAGACTAAGCGAGCTGGGCCTGTTTAGCCTGGAGAAGGGAAGATTGAGAGTGGATCTGATCAATATGTAAAAATATCTGAAGGGAAAATGTAAAGAGGATGCTGCCAAACTCTTCTCAGTGGTGGTCAGTGATAGGACAAGGTGTAAGAGGATTCTCCTTCTCTGGAGATCTTCAAAATCAACCTGGATGCCACCCTGTGCCATGTGCTGTAGGCATCCCTACTTAAGCAGGGGAGTTGGACCAAGTGATCTCTAGAGGTCCTTTCCAGCGCAATTATTCCATGTTTCTGTTATTTTTTTGACACTGCTTCCCATACCAGCTTTATAGACAAGCTGATGAAGACCTGATAAGCGGTCAAGGAGATGGACTGAACAGCTGAACTGCACGACACATGAGGTTGTGATCAGCAGCTGCTAGACAGCGTCCATCTGCACACCATTCACTGGTGGTTTCTCTCAGGGAAAAATACTGGGGCTAAAGTGTTTCACATCTTCATCAATAACCATGATGAAGAAGTAGAGTGCACCTTCTGATGATGCAAAACTGAGAAGAGTGGCTGATACACTAGAATGCTGTGCTGCCATTCTGAGGTGCCTTTATAGGCTGGAGAGATGGTAGAAAGGAACCTTATGAGGTTCAAGAAAGGAACACTAAGTCCTTCACAGGAGGGGAATCAACCCTTTGTACATGTACAGTCTGGGGGGCAACGAATTGGAGGGCAAGTCTTCAGGGAAGGACATGGGGATCCTGGTGGATAACAAATAGCTCTTGAGTCAGCAATGTATTCATAAGGAAAAGTGGCCAGAAGTATCCTACTGGGCATTAGGCTGAATGTCGACAGCAGATTGAAAGAGGTGCTCCTTTCCCTCTACTCAGGTCTGGTGAGATCACTTCTGGAGTGCAGTGGCCAGATCTGGGCTCACAAATACAAGAGCAACATGGAGCTACTGGAGCAAGGTAAGTGGAAGGTCAAAAAAGAATGAAGGGGCTAGAGCAGCTCTTACGAGGACAGACTGACAGGGATGGGACTATTCAGCCTGGAGAAGAGAAGACTGAGAGGTGATCTTACCAATATGTTTAAATACCTGACTGCAGATGATTGTAAATTGGAGGGGGCTTAGTTTGACTTTTTTCAGTGATTCCCAGCAATATAACAGGAGGCAATAAGCACATACTGAAATGCAGAATATTCTGTATGAACATGAGGAGAAACTTCTTTACTCTGAGGGTAAGAGAGCATTGGGACAGATTGTCCAGAGAGGTATTCAGTCTATGGAGACACAGTTGTGGAGTGTGTGTGATTCTGAGCAAGGGGTTAGACCAGATGATCTCTAGAGGTGCCTTCCAACTTCAACTATTCAATGGCAAGGGAGTTATGGTCATATGTAATCAAGTGTGTGAGCATTACCAAAGACTAATTAATAGATAAGTTCTCATACTGTCCCTACCTATTCTAAATAAAAAGTTACCTTTGCAAAAACATATTGTTTCTCTCTCTCTCTCTCCCAGTTGTGCAAAACTAGTCATTTCCCATCCATAAAGGACCACTGCTAGCACTAATTGTAATGGATTATATACAAGAAAAATTATAACCTTTACTATCAAAAAACATGAGCCAAAATATGTGATGGTATTAAAATCTCTCTGGAAACTAGAACTACTAACTACCTACATTTTTGTGATTAAAATCTTAAGTTTAAAGGTTTTTTTTCTTTTTTTACTATTAAAGAATTTGTATAATTAAGCACAAAACAAATTTAATTAAATCCTAAAGTTGCTAATGAATCAAGCAATTATTTTTTTCTATCTATTCCTTAACAAAAATATCTTTGAGCAACACATACATGTCTTTTTACTATCCCTTTTTAAATTTGTTCTGCTGCCTTAAGGTTACTGAAGTGTCTGCATCTATTTATGTGTAGAAAGAACTTGAACTAGCCACTTGAACTAAAATAGGCATGTGATTATGAACATTATTACTTTAATTGACAAAACTTTTCAGATGGTGACTGAAATGGGCAGATATGCAGATATCTCCTATATCATCCTTTTGTCAGGAAATGACCCATACTTAAATTATCAAGTAAACGAAGTGACACAGTAAGGAAGAATGACATCTTCAATCTATTTACTGAATAATTCTGTTGGCATTGTGTGTGGTAGAAATATCCCTCATTACATTTGATCAAAAATCTGTTCTTGCTTTGACTAATTTATTGAAATAATTTAGCATGTTTCGGTTCATAGACATGTAAAAAAACATTCAGTACTAGTGCTTAACATCTGATGTCATAGGTTATAATACATTGAGATGTTTTATTTCAAATATCTAACACATACTAATACAAATATCTAATATATACCATTAATCAAGTTATAATTTCAGTTTTCCTTTCATGAACAGAAAATGCAAAATCATATTGATCTCTCTCATCTTTTTCTTTCTTTCAGAGGGTAATTCTAGTTAACCTTAATGCAATTGTAGATCTTTTCATATATGCAATATATGTGAGTTATGCATTTAAACATATGACTCAGACGGTATATAGGTATTTCAAAGTGGAACCATACAATTCAAGAGGTATGGCCACATAATGAACTTCTCTTTTTTTCTGAAGGCAATTAAGAGCATCATTACTTGGTTTTCATATGTTTTACTTTTAGTATATCATATTTCCATTAGCAATCTATAGAACAACAGCCTGTCTTTCAGAAATGTTATTTTAGCTCATGCCTAATCTTAATAAAAATATTTACACATTTAACTATCTAGTATATAGTGTGAAAAAATCTTAGAAGTGATAGGCTTCTGATCCTCTTACTCATATTAAATGAGTAAGTTTTCACATTCCTATCTAGTGAAACTATTCAGGAAGAAATGTAGCAGTCAATATTAGTATGAATGGGGTTAGAAATATTGCTGTTGTCATTCCTGAAAGACTCAGTGGGATATTTGGGGACAATTAATTACCTCAGATTTGGATCTGAAACAGTCAACAAGTTCTCAGGCTTCACTTGAATGGATCTACCAGAGGGACTGTGGAATCACATTTCCAAGGGAATCGCTTTGGAGATATTCAAAATTAATTGAGGGTCAATCTCAAATACTCTGATCTAGATGACCATACTTTGATCAGGGATTTGGACAAGATGACCTCCAGAGGTGCCTTCTTTAGTGGTCCTAACTGGAGGATAGTTGTACATCCGGTATTTAGATCCACATGAAAAACAGAAAGGACATAGGCCTGTGCTGTGCTGTACTGTGCTATGTTGCATGTATAGTTTGGCCATCGAGGCTTTGCTGCACATATCCCTCAGCAGCAAGATAAACTTAGCAGCTAACTGTAATGGAGGAGCCTCCACGCAACTACTATTAGTTACCAGAGATGATGCCCCATGTGTGTCCTTGTCTTTGTCTTAAAGTGTGGCAGCACATTCTCATGTGAATATCTTTCTGATTGACAGTGGAAATGTTGAATAGAATCATTTTCTTTTAAGAAAATAGTATAAGAGCTCTAAAGACAAAAGTGCTGGTGAAGTTTTCTGTGGATGGGATCTGCACTGCATTCTGTGCCCATTTGATGCTGTGGGTATTGTGGATCCCAGCATCTGAGGAAATGTAAGATTATCTGTCTTTTCTACCTCTTGTATTATTTCCAATAATTGTTATTTTGACCAATGTCTTACTCAGAGCCTTTCCTACCTGCATCGTAATAACACCAGCCTTGATACCTTTCACTGGTGCATACCTCACTCCAGTCTCAACCATTCTGTGAACTTGAGTTCACTGAGGGCTGAGGTGTACCTGCCCTGAACACAAGAAACATTTCCCTGTAGCCGGGAATGAAGATCATTCTTTTCCTGTGGCAATGTGCTTTTGGATCATTCAGCTGTATCATAAAAGCACAGACTGAAAAATGACAACTGAAAGCTACAGGTAAAGGTATACTCCTACAGAGGATTGTGAGTGTGCATATTCCCCAGAATGGTCAGGAGAACATCAGACATGGAAGACACATATAAATTAGAGTTCCAAAGTAGGATACACACACAGAAAAAGTTTGAAAAGTGAGGAGATGATAGGTATTTGCCTTAGGCAAAGTTTGAGAAAAGATGGCAAAGGGATGGGTGATAGAAGCTAAGAGTAAGTGCAAAGATGAGAATGAAATATAACTCTTGGAGATGTTTAAATGTTTTGTAATAGGTTTTTTGTTTAAAGATGTACGAACAGATATATCTCTTAAAAGAGCTTCCTACTGCTGGATAGAAGAGACGGTAGAAATGTTAAAAAAAAAAAAAAAAAAGAAAAGGTTAAATCTCTTACTGAATGAGAATGAGTGAAAGAAGTAATGTATCTTCTTGTACAAGATGAGAAAAAACAAACCTTGAGAAAGTTTTGGTCAATATCATCAAGAAAAAGTAACTGTATTACTATTTTCTAGGATCAGTTCGCTAGATTACTTACCAGTATAGCATGCAGCTATTCACATTTAGGCCAATGGTTCTAATAATTATTGTTCACACCTAATACCTTGTATTTCCAGTATTAGCTGACATTGTGTACAAATTCATGGAAAGACAGACTAATTACACTTACCAGCAGTGCTTTATGGCAGACATTTTCCCAACACTGGGAAACTGTGTTGGGAAACACAATGTTTCCCAACATTGCTTTCAGGAAAAACTGCATCAGATAAATATGAATATAAATCCAACACTGCAAATACCAAAAACTAAAATAAAGTTAAATGTTTAGCTGGAAAATCTTTACAGAAATCCATTTTCATAAACTAGTTTTCTGTATTCACATAAAACTTCATACAAATTAAAAAAAAAAAAAAAAAAGAATATCAGCTCTGGAGCAAAGAATAATGATAACTTATTATGCAAAGAGACCTATCAATACACATTGCTGTAAACAAAAGGACACCAAAATGAATCGAGAAAGCTGAGAACAATCAGCTTTTCTGGCTTGTATAGATATCTTTTAGATTAGTTTTGTTTCTTCTTTTGGGAAAATCTCATCAGACAAACATCAAAAATGGCCATGTGAAAAGATCATCTCATTCACTATTGTCAGATAGATTAGGCACTGTTAATACTCAATTTACAATTAAATGAATAAAAAATATTTCTGGGATAAATTTTGAAAATGTGGTTTGACCTTGTTGTATGTTCAGATGATACAAATCTTTTACCTACTTTGTAGCATAAGTGTTCTAAATTTGAAAATATTTTGAAAATTAAAGAGTCAACAGAGGGAGGAACTTTTATTAATTTAGAAAGGTATATGTGTATATAATGGTAATGTGTATATAATATTTCTGTATTATATATATATATAATTAAGAATGAGATATTTCACCTTTTAATACAAAATCCCCATTATAATGCTAAGAACTAATGTATTAATACTTATTCTCAGAAGTATGATATTAAGGCTCTGTGGGAGACAACACAAAAAGTAATCTCTCAAGTGAATTAACAGATGACAGAGAAAAGAACAGCATATATAAACATAGGCCAACTGAGAGATTTGGAAAGAGGGAAGGCAAATATGTGTGGTCTATGAAATTAGCTAGTAGGGCTTAAACTCCAATTTACATGATAGCAGTTTGTATTTTTGCAAGTTTTTCATAGTGAAGACTATAATCAAGGCCCTAAATTCATCCAGCTTAATTTTATATGTCTAAGGAGACAAAGAGGACCCTTTAAAGTAGAGGTTATCACTTGAATAGTTTTGGGTTTTTTTTTTCACATGCTGCTTCTAACCACTGTCTCTCCCTGAGTGTCTATTGCCTATTTAGTTTTACCTATTTAGTTTTTTTTTCAATTTAGCTTGAGTCCATCACAAGACTCTGGTTCTGCTGTGAGGACTCAGATGTAACCCAAGTAATACCCATAGCCCTTGTACTTGCCCTTTGAAAAGGATGAATTCACCTCTAATGAAAAACACTGGTACTTAATGCTAACATCCATTGCATCTAGCCCATAGCAGTCACTCCATACATCTTCTCCAAAGTCCTGCACCAGACTGTGTAGATGATCTGCAAAGCACTGAATATCTAATAGGGGGCTAGATACCACCCCCAAGGTCCATCCATCTTTCATCAAAGGAAAGTAATAGGTATTACCTGTGTCAAGGCACATCAGTAAGTATATGGAAAAGATAGAATTTTAAGTATTTTTTTTCTTAACAATATAGAAAAAGTATATAACGTTAACTGAGAGGTAGATATCTACATTATAAAAATCTGAGTTTGGAATCTGAGTTTGGATGCCTTGAACCCCATCCATTTTAATATTCTTTTGCAATGAATTTAAAATATAGCATTTGTGAAGATTATACCTCTGTCTACCATTTCACTGTACCAAGTTTGTGGCCACCAGATTAAAAGAATTTATTACTTCCCTCTACTGGACACTGGTGAGGCTGCACCTGTGTTTATTTTGGGGACCTAATCTAGAAAAGTGTAAAGATATTGGAGATCATCCAGATGTGAGTTACTAAGGTCTATCTGGCATGATCTATCATGGATGATTGAGAGATCTGGACTTGTTTGAACTGGCAAAGATGTGGCTAAAAGGTGCCTACAGCTATATGAAGGACAGTTGCAAATTTATGGGACTAAACAATTATTGGTAGTGTAAGGGACACTAAAGGCTGCAGATTGCAATTTAGGAGGGTAAGGTGATCATTGAGAATAAATTGCACTAGAAGTCTTACGCAACACTGAAATGGCTTGCTCAGAGAGGCTATGAAATCTTCCTCCTTGGGAAACTTTCAAGATGAGACTAAATCAAATCTAGCTACCCAAGCTACTATTGGCAATAGTCCAGCTTCAGGCAGGGCTTTGGACTAATGACCTCCAGACTTCTCTGACTAACATTTCCATGACTCTGTGATTTTTAAAACTTAGGATACACTAATATTTCATAAACTGAAACCTAATATATTAAATTTAGGGTTTTGAGTTGACCTTAACAGTGAAGTTCTCTCCCCACCGGAATTCAGCAAGAACTTCTTCCTAACTTGTGAGGCTGAATGGCAATGATAATTGTTATTAAGTGTGAGCAGAACAGTTTGTGAACTCACGATATGGAAAAGACAACCTTAGAGAAAAAAATAGAAACATTAATAATGGTCATAAAGGTGTCTTTCCTTTCTTATTTATAATTTGATAAATGTGAGAGATGGGTATTATAAAATCTAAGAAATAATACAAGTTAGTAGACTCATTTGATATAGGTAAGTATCAATTCACTATCTAATCAGTTACCAAATATTTCATTTTATGTATCTCATTTTTGATCCAGTATCGCAAATGTCACTCCTCTGCTGGAAGAATGAGTTTTCCCACTGAATAAAAAGACAGATACATAAGTTTACTCTCAGTTCTTTAAATGATAAAAAACAGCTAATAGTTCGGATCCCACCTTAAAAGAATCCTATCAGTCAGTTATTAGTATCATAATTCATTTAGTATCTGGAAAGTGTATGTTTAACTTCCAGCTAAAAATATCAAAAAATCATTCACTGAAAATCTAAATATAGATTACTTCATTACCTGCAAATCAGTCTCAAAAATGATACAACATCTGAAATGCTAAATGAGAACCAAGTGTCTGGTTAAGTGCTGTGCCATTTGCAATCACAAGGAATAACAATTACAGTACCAACTGCTAATCCTAAAAAATCAAAACACAGTTAGGCAGCTACTAAATTCTATTACAAAGTGTAATTATTATTATTAGAGTTCTTTCAGAAAATGGAGAGATGGAAACATTATGCAAGTACTTAACCTTTTTTAGTAGCGAGGGCATTGTTCTTTACTGTGCTGCAAAATATATTAATCTTTAGAAAAAAATCTAAGTTCTAAAAACACTAACTGGTTGTTCTCTTTAATGTTTAAACAGAAATATTGAGATATTCAGATCTTTTCTTTAAGTAGATTAGATTGAACACAAAGATATGTTAAACAAGGAGAATGTGTAACATAGTTATTAGCACAGTCTAGAGCTAAAAGTATTAAATTAATTGCTGATACATGTGTTTCTCTCTTTTTTTTTTCTTTGAATAACATATAGCACTACAGTGTGATAGGATAGCCATGATATGTGTGTTTATATCCACAAGTTTATGAATGTATATATTCACTGAAGGCACTATATCATTAACCAGCCTGGTATCCCATGGTATCCCACTCACAAATATCTCTCTCTTTTTTATTTTTTTTTCCTCTTATCCATATGTGAAATTAAGTACTGTAAAGATGAACAAAAACACGGATGCTAGAGTTATGATATTCTATAAATCATGCCCCATGTCTCAGGCATATATCTTTTCCTGACTAAGCAATTTTGATTCCTGAGATTTTTAATCTAGTGATATTTTATCTTCTGTCTAGTTTTCTATCCAGAAATCTTTCTATCCCTTTACTTTTATCTGACAATAATACTCTCCATAGAGACTTCTGAAATGCTATTAGAAAATCAAAATATTAGCCATACATTTTATCTCCCATATAGACTGTAGAAGTGATTTCTTTCAGAAACTCTGCTTGTTAAGAAAAATAAATCCAGACCCTCCATTTTCTCATAAATCTTTGTTGACTGTTTCTATTCAAATCACTCCTTCTATAACATTTCTTTATTTCATCCAGCAATTTGCTTCTAATAACTTCCTCACCAGGAATCTATAGTCTCTTGCTGTTGATCCATTTTCTGAATGTACATGCCACTGAACTATTTTTTGGGGGGGAATATTTGAGCTTAGAAGAGATGAAAATAGGATTTTAAACAACGATTATTTCCCAAAACATTGATATGATGATAGCGTTTCATTTGGTTTAATTTGTTATAAGCATTTTATTTAATTAATCCTTACTATATTCCTGAAATGGTAACTGCTATTAGATGCTTCATTCTATGCATTTGTTAATTAGCTTTATTCATTTAGAAATTTATGTAAGCAATTCTCAGTCTGTTGATTGCTTGAGAGTAGACTAGCTCCTTGGTGGCCATGCTTGGCTTACCCTGCAGACATCTGGAGTCAACTGTGCAGCAGTATGCTGCTGGTCACTAACTGTGATCAGCCACTTTTCCGCTGATAACGAGGGAAAAGGGGCTTTGAATTCATCATATGGCTCTAGGAGATTAAGGACCCTAGTATGGATGTCTTCTTTTCCTTGTGTCCAGAATGTGCTGTTGTTGGTCTTGTAGGTCTTGTCAATCATCAGTCTTGCTGTAGACTGTTTGCTGGACAATGTTGAAGCAGTGTCCTCTGTGCCCAGATATAATCCGACCTGCATCTTTGCCAGTGTTTAGTGAAGTTACCTCTTCTCATAATACATTTGTATAGTCTGGAACATTTACCCAAAGTCATACAGAGGACATCCAAATACAACAGAGAGTGAAGCAGAGTTAAGAGACAATGTATAGTGTATGCAAGCTACCCTCAGATTAGTACCTCATGTCCTGCTAACAAAGTCTAATTTAATTTTATGAGACTCCCTCATTTTAGTGAGAGACAAGTTAGACTTGCAGAATAATAATTAGGATCACTACTTTCTAAAAGTAAGTACTTGGTTTACTGTTGCCTTCCCTGGTCTTCAAGGATTTCAACAATATAGTGGATTACCCCAAACTTCTGTAATATCTCCTGTAGAAATAACATATTTCTTAATACACTGTGACACAAAATAACGTATATTATTACAGGAAATGTATTATCTAACGTTGCTTTCTTTCATGATCAAAATCAGAACAAAGCTTTACGTTATCCATGATCATATTTTCCTCTTATCAAGACTCCAAATTTCATGTATTTTATTCTTTTCCCAAAATATTTCCTATTTGAATTTGAATTGCTCTGAAAAGCAATTTGAATTTTACTTATATAGCAATTAATAGCATTTCCCTTTTTAATAACTGGCTTTATATATTTTCTTTTTTTTTTAATAAGAAGATACGTGTTATGACAACTAAGCTATTTACTTTAAATAGACAGAAAATTAATTTATTCAACTGATGTCTCTTTTGCTACAGACATCCAGTTAAAAGAAGTGTGTCAAAAATGTTGTTAAAGATGAGTGTCCTTCAAGAAGACCTTCAAGAACTTTGCTTAGACACTTTGCTTAGACACTTTTGTGTTTTGTGTTTCTTTTTACAACACGGAAGAAGACCCATCTGTTGCCTGAGCATAATACACATTTCATGCTTGCTAATAAAAAAGACCATATTATTGCTTAAATTATGTATTTACTCTTTTCTTGATGGGTAAGATCAGTAAAACCACACCCCCATTTACTTTCCTGTATGTACAGGGCATATCCAGAGCTAAGGCTATATCCAGAATGCTAGTTAGCACAACAACATATTGTCTTCAGATCTGTCCTAAATACTTTTTAAAAAAAAATTTATCATATATGACTCTATTAAGGAAATGGTCTCCTGGCCATTTTCTTAACGTTCAAGTTAACCCTAGAATTCTTCCACATTCGTCTCACATCACTGTTCTTCCTGATCTTTTTTTTTTTTTTTTCCTTAATCTGAATCTGAATCCCTGAAATCATTAAAATCCCTAGAATCTTAAAAAATAAAAAAGAAAAAAAAGAAAAAAAAAAGAAAAAAGCTAAATCTAGTGAGGATAGAGAGAGGAAAATGTCACATAAGGGAGGTTAGAAGCCTGAAAAGGCAATTACTCTATTACTTACTAGATAAATAGCAATGTAACTAACATATCCTAACACATCACTGCATTTTTCATCTAGGGGCAGCAAGTGCATGTTGTTTGTTTATCGCTTTTCCTTAACAATGAAGAGAGAGATTGAGTCTCTTTCCCATAAACAGGGTCTCTCTCTCTCTAATAAAGGCAACAGAAAAAAATAGGTATTCACACCACAGCGGTAAGCTTCCCCACTAGTTAATGATGCAGACAGCAACCCAGGAAAGATCTTGGAGATTAGGGACCTTACAGTCCTTTGCTTTGCTCTTGCAATCCATTTACCCTTATAAGTGCAAAATGAAGGTAAAACTTTTGCCATTCCAATCTTGAGAATATCTCATGACTAGCTTTCACAGATGGAGGATTTTTAATCACTCCAGGCACCAGAGGGGGGAAAAAAAAAAAAAAAAAAGTATCATTTCAGTGTACTCAGGAAATCTGAATGGCAGAAGAGCTTCAAAAGGTCTTCTGGAGCAGTCCATGAATTTGAGAAGACCTTTAGATTTGCCTTCAGGTGAGCTGGTGTGAGCTCTAGAAGAGCAAGACATTGGAGTCTCAGTCTCAAGTATATTCATATTCAGACCATACATCTACAACAAATCATGTCTGTGGCAGTTCCAGTTTAAAGTCTTCACAGCCTGCTGTCAGCCCTTGGCTTCTTGTCCTCAATCCTACAGCAACATGCCACTTCTCAGTCATTCTGATGCCAGTATCTCTGAGATAGAGCAACTGATTTGTGTAAAATGCTTTTAGTAAGAGGATGAAAGTGGAAAATTTAATTTTACCAAGTATCAAACCCTGCCTCTCTCACAGACTGAACTCTGAAACATTTGCTTTGGCACAGCTGGGAGGTATCACACAGCAGTGTGGGAATAAGAAGCCAAGGGGCAGGAACCATGACAAGGTGTTGCCACTGAATGCTCCCCATGATGTGACCACAGTTTCCTTTCATGACCTCTAGTTCCTTGAAAATGAGTATGTTTGGGACTTGGAATTTCCCGTGAAGTTTTAAGCTACTTAAATGATATATCTTAGTGTATTATGTAGGTTTTAAATTTAGTCATGTGAATGTGAAAACTAAAGCTTTCAAGTCCATTAAACCACAGCTATTTAGCCTACATGGTTTATTTGCTCTGCCCAGCGTGTCTACAGAGATTTCAATTCCTTAAATCAGAGCTAGGACTTTTGAAGCTTATGATCCCTGTGGTCTTGAACAATTAAATTTTCAGACTTTCCAAACAGCTGCTGTTAGGCATTAGGAGATTTTGAGATTCACTCTGTCTTCTGAGTTTTCTTAATGGATTGCAAATGTGCTATTCAAATGTAAGATTTTACAAAATTTGTTGAACATTGCTATAATGCTTCTTAGGACCTCAAGAGGAAAAAAATAAAAAATCTCATCTACTAATCAATGAAATTTAAAAATTAGACAACATTCTGAAGATATATATTTAATTTCCTAGTGCTGGATTTATGAGAATCATTAGAGTTCTTTTCCCTTGGAAAGAATGTATTTTATGCTGTTGATGATCTGTGGTATGTGCCATATAAAACACCAGGAAAAAAAAAAAGAACATTTTTTATTGATATGAAATATGAACAATGAAATATGAAACTACCAAAAACTACTAATATTAATAAATTAAGTAATTAGCTAAAATATAAGCACTAGATCCAAAATCTCTCAGATTTTTTCAGCAGGATTCCTCTTAGTCTAATCTATTTTATTTTTCAGTAATAGGATCTGTATGCCCAAATTCTGGATGTGTACAGAAGTGAATCTGTTAATATAGCTGTCAAATTTTTCTTCTATCAAAAAGGGAGAAATTATTCCCTCCTGAGTAGATCCTTTTCACCCAACTCAGATATTCAACTTCTGTGAAAAGTTCTACCTTGTATTAAATAGCTGATTGCAAATAACCAAGGGAACTTAGGCCATTCCCCTGTTCTCCCTTTTAAGAAAATTTACTTTATGCTGCACCTAGATGCCACTTTTTGGGATCTTGAAAGCATGTACAGACAATGTATGTGGCAAGAGTTGAATAAATAAATAGCATCTTGATTGCTACAATTTTAAGATAAACTTAGGTAACGGTGTTGCTCTTAATTTAACTTGTCTTGTTTTTTAAGATAAGGTAGAATAAATTGCATTCTATCACTTCCCTCTTTGTCTATAGAAAATGAGACAAGGAACTTAATTTTTTTAAATAGATAAAACTGAGAGCCAGACTTGATCCCAGTCAGATAAATTAGTAGAAAGTTGTGCTTGGCTGCCTTAGATGATCCAACTTCTAGACAATTTGACTATTGGTAGCAAATTCTAAATAGGTCAACAGTGAGACAAAATCTATGGTCTATATAAACAACAAAGAGAATTTAAATGGAATTGACCAGAAGTACTTTGGTTAGAGTAAAGAACAATTTATTATTTCAGTGATAACTGATTCAGGTTTATGATAATTTAATAACAACCAGCAATGGATCTAAGAATTAATATTTGTAAATCAAGAATAAGATGTCACTGCATGTCTCTCACATGAAGAATTAAGTCAGCTTCTTAGTATAACCTTTTCTTTTGGAGTTATCTCACTGTTGAAAAGAGGAAGAGTAAAGAATACACAAGTTAAAGGACATGATCCATACTTCTCAAGTTTGATTCAACTGCCTAAACAGAAGTATGCAATGAGGCTTGAGTTGTCTGGCTGTATCTATGAGATCAGTATGACATCACCAAAAGTAACACATGAGTTATGGGAGACCAAAAAAGCCAGAGTCAGATAGGATACATTAGGTCACTTCAAATAACACTGCCTGTCTATATTTAGGAGATTAAACAGTTCTAGGCATCTATTTTAGGTTTATCAGCTTTCTGGATTATGTTATTTGTTTTGGCTAAATTACCATTGACTTAGATATGCAGCTCATCTGTTGATGCCTTCCTACACACATGTAAATTTGAGTCCGACCACGACAATGTAGGCATCTGAAGGAAGCATTTTGTTGCCAAAAATCATGCACCTAGGTTTGGTAACAGTGACTTCACGATGCAACTGACAAAGATGGTACAGGACTTACAGAAGATTTTCACCTTTTTGATGCACTGTGTAGGATATGTTAACATGATGCCAGAATATTAATGCCTACGCACAATTGGGCCTTATCCCTCCCTAATATCTAAGCCTAGATGAGGTGGATCACATGCACAGTTTTATACTACTGCTATTTTTGTACTATTTTACACACATTTCAGGCTGTATTTTTACTCAAAATGAAAGTTAAGTGTATACTTTTCTTCCACAGAAATAGACAGCTTCATAGATTTTATATCACATGTACCTAAATCCAAGGTTACTTTATATTTTGCTTTTCCTGAGAAAAAGTTTTCCTAGCACTTGAATACAATATAATTATTATTCTTTATTTCTTCATTTGGCATTTGTTTCCAGTATTATTATTCAAAATTCTGTCAAAAAAAAAATTATCTCTATAATCAATAACATTTTATGTACCTGTGATTAATAAGGGATATATCAATTCTGTTTTACGCTAATAGTACCAGGCCCTTTTAACACATTAGACACCATCTTTGCTTCACATAATCAAACAAAAGTATCATCTATATTCTTCACTTCAAGCAAGTGAAACTGTGAACTGAAAGTTCTTCAGTTCAAAACCTCAAAATGTCTTTGTGTTCAACAGCTTTTTTTTCCCCTGATTTCTGAGATACATGGTTCTTCTATAAGTTCAAATGTTTCTTTTTTTTTTTTTTTTTTTTTACAAAACTACTATCTCATTCAGACAGTAGTTATTGCTGTACTGAAAACAGGAGGAAAATACATTTCACAGTTGCAATCCTCTGCCTTTTATTTACATAATATGCCTTCTTCAACACATGTAATTCTATTACACTTACAGAATAAGATATTTTGCAGTTATATACATTTATGCAGAATTGTTCAGCTCAAATATTTACAAAAGCACAGAAATTGAACTTCCTTTGGAAAGGAAGCAACAACCAGAAGGCCAAGATGTATTGCAGAACATGAATAAAGCAGCAATTTGGTATCGTTAATTGTCAAAAATCAGACAGCATCTTCTTTTAAATGTTCCCATGTAAACACAAAGGAGGTGATTGGAGAATTCACATATATGGGAAATCATCTGATTTAGATATTTGATCTTATTATTTATTAATTTCTATTATAAATATGTACTGTAAGAGGATTTCATCAATTTTCATTGTTATTAGTATTTTGAGGAAAGTACCTTTTTCTTATGTTGAAAATGTTTTTTTCTCTATGTATTTCCTCAGTGTTTGAACAGAATTTAATTTTCCACTTTTATTTTAGTGTATTATTTATTATTCTATTGGTATTCATCATTTTATCTTTTTTCTTTTTGACAAGAGAATTTTATCAATTAATCTCTCAGGGCAATTTAAGAGTTGAAAGCAAGACCAAAAAAACAGACCATGTAATTTGTATTTTACAAACTTTCAAAACTGAAGAACTGAGAAGCTTAAGCTGTCTGATCAAGTTGTCAGAATGAAAAGCCAAAGAAGGGATTTATGAGTCTTAGCACCAGTCTGAAATACAAGAGAATATTTCTATTCTATTCTGTTCAGCTGAGAAATATTAACCCCCTCAAAAATAATTCTCTATGGTGTATTCTGAAACAGATACAGTAGACAGTTTTAAGAGAGACAGATGCAGAGAGATAAAGAACAAAAATACAATCTTTTTTCTGCTTCTTAAATTAAGATTGCACTCAATATTATGTTCATAATAGCTTAAACTATTTCTTATCATTTAAGAGGGACTACACATGTGAACGAATGATATACATTCACTGTTATAATTGCAGTATGGCATAGGTAGTTAACTAAGCAATAATGTATGACTGCTTTATAGTTCGAAGGATTCAAAAATTATAAAAATGCAATGATAAACAAAAACACATGAATAGTGATATTTTTTGCTGTTCCTGAAATTCAAAATATCAGTCCATACAAAGAAACAGAGATATTTAATGACATTTTATAAATATCACAATAGTATAACATCTCTGTGCAGAGATATAATTGACAAACTTTTTTTTCTGAATCTGTTCCACTGAACCGTGGCATCAGTCTTTGTCACTGTGACAATTAGGATTAAGATCCAGTAAGAAAAGCAGGTATGTTTCTCAGCATTCTGCAACAGAACTTCACTTGCAGTAAGTGTATATGTGATGGTTGCAGTAAGTAGAAAAGGAAGAAGGACAGAGAATTTGTGATCAAAATGCCTTGTAAGTGAACAATTTGTGCTGCTTTAAGTAAGCAGGAATGACTATGCCATGAATATTGTAATTAAATTGCCAGTAATGTGTAGTTGTTCTTGCTTCTACCTTCATCCAAACTTGCAAGAACAATGTCTGTCAAAGCAAGTCAATGCAATTGCCCCTACAAGGAGTCACTTACAAGGTGAACATGTGAAACAGAAAAGTAGGAGAGCTTATGAGAGTGCACATGCAGGTACTATCTGCAATATGCATGCCAGCTCTGCAGTATACAAGGAGATTGGGACTAGGATGGACTAGTTGTACCCAGCACAAGCCATATGTTGGTAGAAAGGAAACTGATCTCTCACTAAAGACTTGTACACTGGTTCTACTATTTTGATCTTAATGTTCTATTCATGCATTTTTTTTAATGAAGCCACCTACCTATTTCCAAGAATTAAAAATCAAGAAGTTAGCATAAAGACCCATATAGAAGTTATTATAGACAGAGAGAGATAGTTAATAAAATTCTTGTATGATGCTCAGCAATGGAGAAGAGAATGGTCTCTTTTCCCTCTTTCCTTCATGTACAAGAGTTCCCAGACTAGAGTTAGACCATTTCTCAGTCTCTTATTGACATCTGAAGGAAATTTTATTTATACAGCCTAGCTCCTTTTGCTTCTACTATCATTGGGCACCAGATATACATTACAATTAACTGATAAGTCTAATTAATTCTAAGCCTAATTGACTAAATTATGCTGAAATATAGGTGAGCAAAGACAGACCTCAGTAGGAAAAAAAAAACAAAAAAACAAAACAACACAGAATAAAATCTTCAGATCACAACTTCAAAGCATGATAGGGAGCATAAACTAAAAGCATGATAGGGAACTCCACCTCAAAATAATAAAATTACTATGAAATAGGAGCCAAGTGCACAACTTCCATATCAATTTGACTCATTAGTATGAATCAAACATCTTGAGGAGAAATAGAAAAGTCTATTCTGAAACATCTCACTTTTTTCCCCTCACTTCCACCCTAGTCCATCCTCCTTTGTAATCTATACCACTGGTTAGTGGAAATTCATTTTAGTAAGGCCTTTCATGACTGCAGATTTAGAGCTTATGCATATCTTTAACTGCTGAATGGAAAGATGTAAAATCAGCTAGTTGAATAAATGGTCAAACCTTTACTGGATTGATTGTTTTAACCCATGTCCTTGCTAGTGTAGATTTGCTGAGGTCAATGGAATTTTTACCTGCACAAGGAGAAGGAGTGAAGATATAAAAACAAACTAAGATATTTATCCAAAATATTTACAGTTCTTTCACAACTGCCAGATTTAATTCCAGATCTTGAGGGAAAAACATCTTTTTCTATATTTTATATGGGCAGCTCTATGTAGGACTTAAAGAATAAGTAAAGAGAGTTTATCATTGATCAAAAATTTCCTTACAATAAAACTGAGACAGTTAGAAAATATTTTAATTTGTCACATTTCAAAATGTTGTGTATAGCTTATTATTCAGAAAACAATGTTAACTTTTGTGATTTTTTTCTAGAGGCATATAATCTATAAGGAATTTATAGTAGGTCATTTATTCAGTCCTTCTGAATTGCTAGAGAATTGACTTCTCTGACAGATGGAGTGTCTGGTCTTGCTATGAGCAGCTCTAAAGACAGAGATTTCAAAGACTTTCTACTTCTTGTTCTATTTTCTTAAGTGTCTCATAAAGTTTTTCACAGATATACTATGAAAGAAACTGTGTTTGTTCTTGATTCATCTCTACTTCACTGCATATCTTATTGTGTTAAAAAACAGAAGGCTTAATATAGAGATTTGTGCATCCAGCTTTTTACTAAATCATTTGGTTTCATATGCTATACTAATTTTCTGCAGCATTTTTTTTTCTTTTCTGTCCTTTATAATGTAATCTGCTAATCACTGTAAACCTTTCTCGATATTTTTTGACGTATCTTCTAATAAGATTCAAAATGTTATACAGCAGTTACCAAAAATTACTTAAACTGGGTTTAAGAAAGGCATCTTGCTGCTTCATATTGGCATCAGTTTAGTGAAAAGGTCTGACAAGAAATTAGAGCTCCCTATTCTCTTTTGATTCTGATATTATATTCTTTTAAAGACAAAATTGTGACCACAGCAAGTTCCTTTGCTGTAGATCTTATATTGCATATGGTAATGTATAATTCAATTCTACAGGGCATTTCTTCCGAATAATTTTTACTTTGAGTATTTTCATACTTACAAGAGGAAGTGTCATTTTATTACTAAGCACAAGCATATTTTGCAATAAGACGTACCATTTATGATGCACAACGTGATAATTTAGATTTAATAATGAGCAAAGGTATTAATTAGGTTTTTTTTAGAGGCTAATCAAAGTGAGTCAAATTGCACCAACTACTTTTTACCAGCTAGCAGGGGTGGAAAAATAGTAGAAAGTGAACCACTAATGTATCTGATGTCATTATGAATTATCTGAAAGTCGCATAACATGAGTTCTTAAGGTGCTGGTGATCTGGACACATAATTTAATAAATTATACAGTAGAGACTATCTAATAAAAAGGAAGTCCTTGTGTCAGCTCTGAAGAGAACTTCTTATGCCTTTTTAAGGGGATAGAGGTTGATTGATGAACAAATGCATTTTTTGTAAGCATGTTTATCACTTTCTGTTTGATGCCTGCTTGTTACTCGACTTCCTACTGGAAACATATTCTACTTCTAACTCACCAGAATGATCTGTTTTTCCTGGTCATCTTCTTTTTACTTTTCCTTTTCAATATATTTCACTTCAATATATTTTATTTTTCAATATATTTCCCAAGCAAAATATTCATATATGTCACTATTCTGAATTGCTGAATTAATCACATTTTAAAATACTCAGCTGAAAAATTTAATGAGTCGAAGATTGGCAAAGCATCTATTTGGAAACAGACACCTAGCAATTTTATTGAAGATCAGAGACTCTGCCCTGTCACCATGGGAGATCTTTTTTTTTTTTTTCTATTCATGATATGGAATATACATGGTATGTATGGTATATAACAGATATCATGTCATTATGGGAAATGTACTTTGATGTTTAGATATGATTGGAGTGGATAGGTTTTGACTGCTTTTTAGTGTTACCGTGGTATTTATATACAACACTGATCAAGTCCCCTCTCAGCCTTCTCTTCCTCAGGCTGAACAGGCCCAGCTCTTTCAGTCTTTGCTCATAGATGTTCCATGCCCCCTGATCATCCTTGTAGTCCTGTGCTGGACTCTCTCCAGCAGTTCCACATCCCTATTGTACTGCACACAGTACTCAAGGTTCGGCCTCACCAGGGCTGAGTAGAGGGGCAGAATCACCTCCCTTGACCTGCTGGAGATGCTCTGCTTAATGCACCCCAGGATCCCATTGGCATTCTTGGCCACGAGTGCTCATGGTCAACCTGTTGTCCACCATGACACCCAGGTCCCTCTCTGTGGAGCTGCTCTCTAGAATGTCAGTCCCCAGCCTATACTGGTGCCTGGAGTTCTTCCTCCCCAGGTGCAGGACCTTACACTTTCCCTTGTTGAATTTCATGAGGTTTCTCATCACTCAGTTGTCCAATCTGTCCAGGTCCCTTTGGATAGTAGTGCAGCCCCCTGGGCTATCAGCTGCTCCTCCCAATATCATATCATCAGCAAGCTTGGTGAGGGGGCACTCTGTTCCTTCATCCAAGTCATTGTTGAATAAATTGAACAGGACTGGGCTGAGGACTGATCCCTGGGGAACAATGCTAACTACAGGCCTCCAACTGGACTCTGCGCCACAGGTCACAATCCTCTGAGCTCTGCCATCCATCCAGTTCTCAATCGATCTCCTTGTCCACTCATCTAACCCATACCTCCAGAGCTTGTCCAAGAGGATGCTATGTGGTGTCAAAAAACTTGCTAAAGTTGAGGTAGATGACATCCACCCTTCCCCTCATCTAAACAGCCAGTTATTCCCTCATAGAAGGCTATCAGGTTAGCTAACATCAGACACATCTTTGTTGTGTGCACAAGTTATTAAGATCTTGGAAGTCTCCAGAGAAATTTCTGGGGTCTGCTAGAGCCACACAAAGAAGTCCAACCTGAGGTCCTTCATGTTCGTAGGAGTAACTTTGTAGCAGTGAATTCAGTTGCATGAACATCCAGTACACTTAATTGATTTGTCAGGTGGAGTTTTCAGGTGGCTACTATTCATGACTTTTTCTGATAACTACAAATGGAAATTAGCACAATAAAATGATGTTTTGCAGTATGCAGATTTCAGGACAAATCACTAAGTGTAAATCCGAGAAGGGTCAAAATGCAGAAGTTTATGAATAAATGATTACATTTTCAGTTTCCTGCATTTGGGCAGCGTGCTGAAAAGTGAAGATCCTGAAAATGTAACTCCATGCTCCTAAATATATTTTGCGCACTCAGGTGTTTGAAACAGTGAATAACTATGGATACAAGCACTAGAACTGTGATACACATCTACATAAAACTTACAGGGATAAGATACTGGAATTACATGTTGAGGGAAGAGGACTCTAGATTCAATGCAGATAGTATCATTCCATTCTGTTTATAAAGATTAAAATACACAAAGAAAATTCTATATGCATTCTGCAAGAAGTAGCATTACCATCCTTCTTTGAGAGATTACAGTCTTGAAAGCTTACTCAGGATTTTATTGTTTACATCCATTTTCAAATTACAAATATATAAGCACAATCTCTTTTAAGTCAAGGACAATACGATATTCAGTGTGTTAATGTAGGAATATACTTCAGTGCCAGTAGTACTTCAAAATAAGTACATAGTAATGCTATGAACAACATTTTATGCTTATGCGATTAAAGTATCTTTAGCAATGTACATAACATTGTTTAGAAATGTAGCTCAAGAAAATTAGTATGCACTTGATGTTAAGAGGGTAAAGTATGTTTATATACTGTTTTTCTCAGGTCCGTCATCAAAAAGTACATAGTCTTAAAAATTGTATATGCTTTATAATTGTAATTTGTCAAGATCTTCAGAGAAATCATTCAATTTCAATATAAAATGTTTAAATGAAAACTCATGTTTCTGAAGTGTCGGGTAAGGGCCAAGGTATTTTAAAATTTGTCAAAAAGTAGTTACTATTTTTAAATTGAAGAAGTATTTAAATTTTCAAATACCCATAGTTAATGGAAAAGTTTGAGCTCCGGAAGGAAGCATTTGGATCATCACTGTTTCCCATGATGATGTTCCACTGGACATCTTGTGTCAGAGAGTTCTGCCTCCTTCCATGGGCAGAGGTAAAAGGCAGCATTCCCACCTTAGTGCTAGTAAGTATAAAATAAAAGCTAACTGACTCAATCTGATGTGCTTATTAATTCAGTCATAGAAGGTGGGCTTTTATGAAGACAGTCTCTCACAGAACAAATAAGATTTCTTCAGTGAAGGGTGATGATTATTTCTTTTTCATTTTGGAGGAAGACTTTAGTAACTCACAAGTACCACAAAAGAGTAATAATCACCCTTCACAGATAAGATATCTTGTAGATATAAAATGCACAGTTGTCATCTCTCCCAGTCATCAGTTCTGGAACTGACATAGAGAAAGTCTAAGACTTTTCTTCCTAATTCTTCCTAACTCTTTTAAAAAGACTTTCTTTTTTTTTTTTTTTTTTTTTTTTTTTTTGTAGCCTTTAAAGTGCAAATCTACATTTTGCACCAGAAGGAAATGTCTCTACTATAGGGAAAGGATGAGAGACCACCACAGAATGATCTCCCATGGACCAATTGAACTTCCTAAAGGGTCTGGTTGAGGGTCTTTTTTAGCTGAAAAAAGAAGTCCATTTTGTCTCCTGATTTTGTGTGGCAAGCAATCATGCTATGTGGGTGGCAGAACCTCTCAGCCATAGGGACACTTTAGGACTCCCTTTGTTAAGATGAAACAGTTTCTGTGACAAAAGGGCAGCCTGACATCAAGATTCAAATTGTCTTGACAACCAGGGTAGGCAGTGGCTGTAGAGAAATGGAGGTAGCACCAACTGAGTTTTAGAGCAACTTCATGGATTCTTAAAATTATATCCAACAGCCAAGTTCTTAGCCTCGGGCTGGAATGTGGGAAATCCCTGTAGTTCTCCTGAGGAGAAGGAGACAACATGTTAATCAGATGTATTAACTTTCCAGTTGCAAGAAAGGATTTTCTGCTCTACGAGGAGGGGGATTAGGTCCTAACCTTTCCTGATTTTATACATACACACACACACACACACACACACACAAACAAACAAACAAAAAAGTATGAGAAATCTAGTTCTTATGAACCTATCTCATGGAAATGTTCAAACAATATATTTGTAAGATTTTGTGATACTGTAATATGTTTATATTTTGATTATTTTTTCTCTTTTTCTTTTAATGACAAGGTACATTCTTGAACTTAGATTAAGCTCTTATTAGAATGAGGGTGAAGACTTATTAATTTTTAACTTCTGAATATCATGACTATTTTTCTGTCATCTTGAGATCTTTGTTAAATGTTTAACACTTAGTTTTCCTTGTTTTTAACTTTTATTAGCATAGAAATATTCCTCTCTGCTCAAAAAAGAATCTTTTCAGGCTTAGTCAATATTTATATGTCATTTTGAAGATTTTAAGCCCTGAGTGCAAATTAATTCTTTACCTACTCTTGCGAGAGTTCTTTCCCCTCTTCCCAAGTCTTTGAAGAAAGAAAATCAGACCAATGCCATTTTTAAAAGTTTTTAGGAATGATTTTGTGAAAGTTCTGAGCAATGCATATATTCAACAAGTAGGAAAATTACCCTCTTAATTTCCTGTATTCACAGTCACTACTATTGCATTCCTTTCCTCAGTATGATATGAGTCTCATGTAACAAAGATTCAAAAAATGACACAGCGTGTCAGCTGTTCTGTACGTTCATTGAATTGCCTCACTTCCCAGCAGCTTATGTGGGTTGGTGCCATGTTTCTTGTTTCAATTTAGAGAACTAGTCAAAGTTCAGAGTTGGTCAAAATTCAGAATCTATGAGAATATTCAACTTGTTATTTCAAAAGAAAACCTCTGCCACAAATTTTTTGGAAAAAAAATGCCATTTAAGAAATATCTTCTGTTACCAAAAAAAAAATAAAAATTAAAACTTGTTTTTATTTTAATTTATATCACTGAAGATACTTTTATTTTTTCTTTATTAATCGGTGGCAACACTGCATGACATGTATTATCAAAAAATACTAATGATTCACCACAAAATGATCAATAATCAAAATATGCTTTTAATATAAAAAACTCTGCTACTTACCTTAAAATGTTTTTCCCCAAAAAAAAGTGATTTCTATTTGTATTTAAAGAGTGTGACATAAATGAAAGAATAAATTATTTTACTATCCAGCCACTTCATTATAACAACAAAAGTAGTTTAAGAGGATGTTTTCTTTCCCTTATGAAAGCCTAGAATATTAGTTTTTGAGTTTCTTTTTCTTTTTTTCTTTTTTTTTAATCTAAATCAGGAACCTCTCCAGGGAAGGAAGGGAATTCTGGTTAAATTATTGCCAAGCAAATTTTAATCTCTGTAAGTTTAAAAGTTTGCATGTGTGTAAATATCTTTTAAAAATAGGTACAGGAAGGCTGGGAAGGCTTTTGTAAAACGAGGAGCAAGCAGATGAAGAAAGGTGATTACTACAGGAACCTTTTAAATATTTCCTTGCATTATCAAATAAGTATATGGGTTGCACTGATGTTGACGTTGATCTTGTAGCATGTTCTGGAATCTTGAAAATTCTGTCACAGCTAAGGAAGGGTGAGGATATGGCTATGATCTTGGAACCTGAAGAAAAGTGCTTTTTGTGGCAATTAAATACTTGAGGCCTTTCTAAATCATGAAAAGATCAGAAAATATTTCCCTTTGAAATGGGAATAATATCTATTAGAACTTAAGTTCATTAGTATTTAAAAGACTCTTGAATGGGCTTATGTTGTAAAATACTCAACTTTAAATAAATATACAATGCTAAGAAGTTCCTCATGTAGTCATATGTTGTGGATGTTTATCTGGATATAGAAGAGTTAACAAGACCCTTAGTGCTAAAAATGCTGTGACCTCCTCTATTTCAGTCTTCCTCACTGTAAAAGGACTGATAATGATTTGGAGAATAATCAGCTCCAACTGTACTGCACTATAATGAATCTCATTTTCCCAGTACCAGCTGCACTTGTACAGCTCAAGTGATCTAACACTGTAGCCTGTTTACTGTAATGCCATTTACCATCCTATTTGTTTGTTCTAATAATATAGCCACCAGTTCCATTAGTGAAGAGAAGTGACTATCAAGTCTTGACCTCTAGTAAACTGTAATTTTGATATGAAATATGGATAATACAAGAGTCAGGTGAGACAGGAGGTAGAAACTTGTATTTGATAGAGCCATGATAATAGCATCCCTCTGCCTGGCTTTCTGTTGCCCTAATTGTTCTAGTTGCAGTGTTTCTTAAACCTGACTTGTGTGTTTTCCTTTTGAAAAGGGCTACTGTTGTGCTTGTGCATTCAACGTAGCCATTTTTTCCCTTTGTTTTGCCATTTAGTTTTGGCCTCAGTCAGACACAAATAGCTTTTAAGTTAAACGGCCGTCTGGCAACTTCACTCCATTTCTGACATCTCTGAAAAGAAACTCATTTAGCTGGTGCACGCAAAGCTTATTGGCAAGTTATTGGCAAATGAAAAAAAAAAAAGAAAGGTCAGCTTATCTTGACATGCAAGTTCTTCTGAACAAGAGCATTACATGTCTTATAAAAATATAAAAATGACAGGGAAGTCTCAAAAAAAAAAAAAACCACCAAAAAACCTACAAAGATTACAAAGATTAGTAAGTCAGAAATAGAAACCAAAGACAAAAACATATGAGTACGGGGTTTTCCATTTATGCTTTTGTACTCTGCCACAAAAAGTATTTGTTCGCAAAAATAAAAAAGGCAGTAATCTAAAGGAGGCAAATAAGGCATCTTCAATTACACTGCATTTCAAAGTTAATCACTTTCAGGTGTACAAACTATGCAAATGTATTCACTTATTTATTATAAAAAGCAATGCACATAGTAGATGAGTAGAAACAAGTCACCTGGGTATAATAGTGAAATTATTTTCATCAGAATGGCTAAGGGAATTTAGAATGAGTTAACCCTTTTTTTTGATAACAAATAGTACAAGAAGGAATTTCTTTAATGATACAGCTAGTAGGTTCTGATAACTAAAAGTATAGTTTTAGGTAACATAATTATGTCATTAACAAACTGGATTCAATGACTGAGTCAAAGGCCAGAAAGAACAGAGCAAGATCTTAGTATCTATCTCTTGGAATATGTTACCTTTTTTTTTTTTTTTTCTTTTTTTTTTTTTTTTTTTTTTTTTTTTACTCTTGAAGGGATAAATAAAAAAAAGATCACACATCAAATCAAATCACATCAAATTAAGTTTACTCATATTGTGATTCTGGAAGGTGATTACATAACAGAATGAGTTGGATTCATTAAACAGGAATCATCAAACCTTAGAAAAGTCAGAACTTTTAAAATTCAATTATTATTTTTGTTAGAAAGTTACTAGAAATAATGATGGGGTCTCCAAATTCAATATTTGCACTTACCAGTTCAAAGATTTGTGCTGAACAGCTGCATCAGACCTTGTGGACTGTTTTAAGTTTTTAGGTACTATGATTGTGATTCAGACACTTAGCTATTTGTTTCAGCTAATGAAGAAAATCAGAAACTCCAATCTTTTAATCAACATGCTTTGACATTCAAGAGAAACTATTACCATACCCTTCTAGGACACTGCAGAGACATCTAATATCAAAATCCTCCTTAATATTGCTCTCATGTCAGTGTCTAGAATTAGCATTTTATAATTTCCAAGCTGAATAAGAGCACTTGTTGCTATGATTCATTGCCAAACATGGAGAGTGCTTAGAATTATGTACTCTGTACAAGTCTCCAGACAAGCTAAAGAAAGCAGAATGCTTCACAAAACTCCATTTAGACTGTAATTTAAAGACATTTAGACTGCATCGATGCAGACTGAGACCTTATCATTGACAGGAGTACAATCAATCTTAGGACTAGGTATAAGCCCTGGACTGTGAAGAATCTAAGCCTTTCAAGCTGCCTGAATATTTTTTATTTATAAATAAAATCTCATTGGCCCAAGCATGGCTTGTACTGCATGGTGGACAAGCACAACTTCTGAATGAGAAAAATATAAGCAAAGAAAACATTTAGACTTTGCAGATGTCAGTTTGAAATACATCTTGAAATAACTGGATAATGGTAGGCAAAGGAGATAAGGGAGTCCAAGGGAGTCTTTCCTCCTTGTGTCTATTGCTTCCACATGCACAGGAACTGCACAACATGCGCTCTGAAGGCAGCATACCTCTAAATGAACTAGAACTCTGTCTTAATCATTTTAAGGACAATGGGTATTTATGAAATGATGGTTTCTTATGGTGGGCTCTTTTGAGGCTCCATCAAGGTTCTCTGATCATTTGGTCTGTGGGCTCAGGGATGACCCTTCTAAACGGATTCATTTGGCAGTGTAGTAACAGCCTGACAGATCTATGATATGCAGGCACAGAAATAAAATGGAGGACACGAATTCCTTAAGAATAGCAACATGATTTGTTAAAAATCTTTCTGAAATGGGACTTTAAAGGAGATAAAATTTTAAGTGGATGACTTTAAAAATGCTACAATGAACATGAGTAAATGAACCTGGACTTTCTAAATGTAAAGAAAATAGACACAGAGTGGTTTTATACAATCTTTTCTAGTGTCTCTTAGGAACAAAATAAATCACACTTCAGAAGTGTTTTATTCTCTCCGACTGTAGTTCAGAAGGTTAGTTAGTGGAATCACAAATATGTGGACATCTCCAAAGAAAAAATAAGAAACAAGAACTGTCCAGCCAGACAACAACTTGCTAGACTGTTGTTCTGGATTACTGCTGAACCTTGATCTCAAAAACAACCTTTCTCTGAAGTCTCTAGCATAGTACCAGAAGGTATTTGCTGACTTCATTGACTCTGCCCTACTTGTACTTCCTGTGTTTTGGGAAATTTAAATTGCCTTTTCTTTTTGTCACTATGAGAGAATTCAGATTTTGCAAAATTCTATTTCTCCTCTTGAAGTCACATGGTCACTTTAGTGACAAAGGATACAGGCAAAACAGAGATTCTGAATGTGTTCTTTGCCTCAGTCTTTACTGGTAAGACTAAGTCTATAGAGTTCAGAGAGAAGGTGTGGAGCAGTTCATCCAGGGCACCAATTGCAAGCACATGAATGATAAGGAGATGATCAGGAGAAGCATGGATAAATAAAAGGATAGAGCATGGATGCACAAACCAATCCAGAAATCTCCTATCACTGGGCTGGGTAGAGGAGAGCAGAGTAGGTGGCTTTGACTTCAACAAGGCTTTTAACACCATCACCCATAATGTCCTTAAGGCAAACTCAGGCTTGTGCGGGCTAGATGACCAGTGAAGTGGATTTAAAACTGTTAGAACAGTAGAGTTAGGAGGATTACATTCAGTGGCAGAAAGTATAGTTGGAGAGTTGGAAGTCAGTAAGTAGTGGTGTACCTCAATAGTCAATACTGGGTCTAATCCATTTACTCATCAGTGACCTGGAAAAAGGGACAGAGAGCACCTCCAGCAAGTTTGCTGATGATACAAAACTGGGAGGAATGACTGACACCCCAGAGGGCTGTGCTGCCATTCAGAGAGACCTTGACAGACTGTGGAAATGGGCAGAGAAAAACCTCAGGAAGTTCAGCAAAGAGGAATGTAGTGCCATGCACCATGCACCGATTCAGGCTGGAGTCTGACCTTCTGCAAAGCAGCTCTTCACAGAATTAGCTGAGAGACTTGGTGTACAAGCTTACCATGAGCCAGCAATGTGCTCTTGTTGTCAAGAAGACCAATGGTATCCTGGGATGTATTAGGCAGTGGGTTACCAGTAGGTGCAAAGAGATAATCCCTGCCTCTCCGTGCTCCCCCCGCCCCCGACTCATCCACAGCTGCAGTATTGTATCCAGTTCTGAGCTCCCTTAATACAAGACAAGCATGGAGCTATTTGAGCAAAGAGCTGCAGAAGCATTGAGGGGACACCTCTATCAGCATCTTCACTGACAGAGAGGTTAAAGTTTTTGATATTCAGCTTGATGGAGGAACGGCCGAGTCATATACATCTTATCAATGTGTTTAAATGTCTGAAGGGAGGTCGTGAGAAAGATTGAGCCAGGCTCTTTGCAGTGGGGCACCCTGAGTAGTAAAGGTGCAGCTTGGGGAGATGAACATAATGTGTGGTCTACAATTAATTTTTGAATCAAAAAAAACCCCCAGCTTATTAAAAAATCTTTTATTCAGTTCAATAGCTTGTCAAGAAGTAAGATGCATTCCTCTGAGCGTGATCATTGAGGATAATTCAACCTATAACCCAAACATAACTACAAGAGAATGCAATTGAGGAAGACAAGCCTGAAAATAATACTTAAAAACACTGAACTTCCAGGTCTGTTTTGGGGGCTATGTCTTAGAATCTATGCAGGAAAAAAAGTAACTACTCAAGGAGCATTTCCTTGGAAGTTCAAAATAAAGTGTCCTTCCTATTTGATTTCCATATAGCTTTTTATTTCCAGTCTTTTAACCAGTATTCAATCTTTTTTATTATTTTTTTAAGGGAAATCTTTTCCTAATAGCACTAAAAGTCTTCTCTGAGGGGCAGGTTGAATCAGGGTAACACTGGCAAGCACATGTTGTGCTTTCTCCCTGGAAGTAGCAAATCCAAACAAAGTAGCATGTTGCAGGCATCTGGGAGAGACTTGCACGTGTGCCCAGGGAATTCAGGAGTGGAAGAATATTTCCTGCTAAGCTGCAAAGAAGCAGTATGGGAGCTTAAACTGCCATGTGCAAACAAGGAAGACATTCCCTGTGGCAGATGTCAACCGTTACTTCACTCTCTCCAAGGAGCAGATGGCTGAGGAACAATTCTGGATCTGGATATGCCTTGAATGATTAGCTCCCTCTCTCTTGTCTCGGCTTCTTCACTTCTGAGTCAGTTTTGTTCTAGTTACTGAACTCATCTTACCTAACTCGCTGAAATGTAATATGCTTGTTAAAGGACTTGTTTATGTTTGTGAGGATGAAAAAATGTGTGGTTTAATTGGCATGTACAGTATAAAAATACTGTCACAAAACCTGAAGAGATGAGCTGATTTTCACATCCAGAGCCTACTGGATTAAAAGCAGTGGTAGACAGAGGTTATTTCAGGTGCCTGAGCTTGACACAGCAACGCACAGGCATAATACAAGTTTCCATTCTTTGTATCCCCTTCCATATCACCTCTATGTAGTGTGGGCTCTTTACATGTTCTCTTGACTCTGACACGATGCTAAAGCATTATCCTTTGGAAATGAAATATTAAGACATGCATGGGTCCTTTGGAGGTCATTGATTTATATATAACCTATTTGTCTGACTTTCACAGATTGGCTGATAGAAAAATAGCAAAGTTAATACAATGTAGATATAGAAGTGGTTCCTACAAAGAATTGTTGAGTGCAATTAATGTATTGTACACATTTCTAAAAACTGTCACACCATATTCTTTCTCCATAGCAACTCCATTTACAGTGCTTAAAAATTTGACTTCAATGTCATGCTATTAATAAATTCAGCTTTTATAAAAAGACTAAGATAACTCTTATGCCTTCTAGTAAGGCATTCCTGAGGCAGTTATATACCTCCTTCCTTGGTTTGTATTTGTCATTAATAAAATTTAGCAGTCATATACAGATGTACATATGAATATAGAAGCGGATCAGGCAAATAACCATATAGCTAGCAGAGTTACAATAAACTAAATACCTGTTAATAAAATATTTTTCCTTATTAATGTAGTTATTAAAACTATACTGTTAATATATTTTAAATTGATAACAACTAGAGTCTTTAAAAAAAGACATATTTTGCTTTAAACATATTTACAAGGAGATCAAGGGTAATGAAACAACTTTCAATGGAAGTGAAAATTTATCTAGATAGGACTAGGAACAACAACAAGGAGATATTATTTATAATAACAATTTAATGATATTTCAGTAATTAATCTTAAGAGTGAAAATATTTCACATTATTATAATAATTCCTTATTCATTGGGAATGTCCAAATTGTTATTATGCAGAGAGCTCTATAGAACAAGCATTCTACATGGTAGAAAGAGATGACATAAGAACAATAATGCAGCTTAAAATAATAGTGAAGGTCTTACAAACACGTTACTACTTACACTTTTTATTTTACTGACCGAGTTACTTTACCACACACTTTTATCCATTCAGTTCCAAGCCATGTGAAGTCTTAGAGTGATCAAGACTCAAAAGAATATGATAGTAACCTGATCTACTTTCTGGCATGGTGCTAGGAAAGGATGTACATATTTGGGCATAAGTAAGTGTGGTTGTATCTTTTTTTAATATAGACTTTTAATAATGATATGTAGGAGTTAATATAAATTTTGTACATAAATGTGTGGACCTGAAATACTAAGTGATATGATAAAAATGTTGTTTTGTTGTTTACAGAATAGGACCAAAATAAGATGGCTAGAATGGGAGGAATTTGTGAGACAGTCAAAATATATGACATCTTATACTGATCACTGTGAAAATCATTCAACTTAGAAATGCTTTGTACAATGTAGAAAAGGTTATCCTAAGAGTCTTGACACTCAGAAATGAGAAAGACTATTGTCATGTCAAGCCAAATCAAACTCCAGATTAGATTTTTAAAATTTATATAAATGTAACCATATTTTTTATTTCAACATTCCTATGTTGCAGCTTTAAACAGTTTAAGAGACTCAGGAGCCAAGAGAAGGAAACAGAATGTTCTTCCAACTTCAAAATTTAATGAAATCTAACATTGAAAGCCACACAGCCTGGAAAATGATATATATATATATATATGTATATATATATGTACATCAATAAATTCACTTTCTCTGGAGAGTGTTGTCAACAAGCTGCATGCTCACAGAGTTCAGAGAACAGTGCAGATGAGCCACACATTTCATAAAAGTTACCAAAGGGGTGGAGCACCTGCAGTGATCCCATATATTATTTTCTTGCCTGAAATATCAGGCAGGTAAATCTTAGTTCCTTTAGAAATCAAAGCAAGGAACTGATATGCAAAACTGCACTATATTTAGACTGCATGTTGCATGCATTGCCATTAAGTATTCTGTTTGTGCCTGGGTACATCAATCCCTGAAGTATTTGTATAGAAAACCCTTCTGTTGATGTAGAACATTGTAAAATTTAACACCATGTTCATACTGTCACATATGTCTTTCCCCTTTGAGAAAGAGAATAAAGTTTTATTAAGTTTTATGGCCTATTCACATAATGGAATCCATAAAGGGAACAATTTAGAAGCATTTGTGACTCTTCCAGGAATATTCTTAATTTAAAACTTACTTTGACACCTCTCTTTCAGTACTTCATAATAGCAAACTGACTATGACTCAGATAAAGTATAAGCAATGTATGCTGGAAGAGAAGAGCATTTAAAGATATGAGTAGAAGTGTTATCTGTATATTTTGTTGCAGATACATAATCTATTTTTATGCAAGGACTTTAAGAATGAATTTCTGATACTGGAAAGCCAGGGTAATCAGACGATGCTAAATAAGAATAAAATAATGTTTCTTTTACTCCAGGGTTATTTATGCCTTTCAGTTTAAAGGAATCATTCCAAATGGATGTTCATACTAAAATCCACTCAACAATAAATACAGCCTTCAGAAGACCTCTGATTTCACTTGCCTTGATAAGCTTAAGTTTACAAATATCAAATATTCCCTTTCTCAAGTTTTTTTTTTTATCTTTATATATTCATTTGACAGGATTAAGCTGACCTCTGTGAGAGAATTGCTCAAGAAAGGGGAAATTAGAGAAAAAATAGGGCCTAAAAGAAGTTATGGCATTACAGAGACCTGCTTGAGGTGCGAGACAGTTACCACTTCCAGGATGGTTGTGTATACATGGAATCTACTTCTCCATGATTCCCTTGGCAACAGAAGCTGCCCTCCTAATATACACTAGTAAGAGTAAACAAAGAGTGGAGCAAAATGGAGACACCACAGCCAAACTCTGTTATACTCCCTGCAGAGGTGACAACCTGGTTGTACCATGTAGCTGACAAGCCACACAGTATGCTAAGATGTCTGGTGCTGGGCCAACAATGGTGGCAGATCAATCCCTTCCAATGGACTTTGCTCATACTTTTAATACCAATACACATTCCCCATCCCAAAAGTTGTCCACTTCCAAGGAATGATCACTCCTCACTGAGCATGCTGTCTAGATTTTTGATTAATTCAAGAGACTTTTTAAATCAATCAATTACAAAAGTATATATGACTAGAATCACTCAAGCTCCACCTAAATATAAAAAAAAAATATATAAAAGATGAACTAAAGGGAGGAAGTAATAGATAGTGGGAGGGAAGGAGGAAGAAGAAAGTAGAAGGAAGAGGGAAGAAGGAAGAGGAGAGAGAGAAGACTCCATTATAACTTCCAAGTGAGTCAAAAGGCAGAACCCTTTTTCTCCCCTTGTGTCAGGACATTGCCTAAGGAGACCTCTCAAGATTGAGAGCCCTCTCCCATCTTCTGGGTGAGTGATGATTGCACATTTGTACACTAGGCACTAGCTAAGAACCCCACCCTGTAGTAGAGAATTTCCTGTACTGACATCTGAAACCTGTTATCTAAATGTTGCATTTGAATAAATTGTGCTATTCGTGAACTTGACTACTTGTTGGAAAGACAATTGGATGTATAGTCAATACACTATTCATGAACCTGCTACTGCCAGAGTCAGGCTAATAGTTATCCCCATATTTGGTATACTTGTTAAGAGATGAGTCCAGCCACTCCCAGTCCTTCTGACCTTTGAGGATCAGCTAGAACGCAAGGGGATTCATCTCTTACCAAATTGCACACAGACACATAGACACACACCGCCTTCAAACCACAACAACCCCATACACAGGGATCTACATGTGAGAATGATCCCTGAGGTCCTTTCACAGTTAACACAGATCTAGCCAGTACGGTCAAAAAGTTATTCTCTCCACCCTGAAATATCCAACTAATGGCTGGTCATACACATTGCTCTTTAGACAGCTTTCCTGAGCAGGCCTGCAGCTCAGCTTAGCAATAAGGCGTTTAAAAATGTCATGGTATTTAGTTCAATTAGTTTATACCCTACACTTGATCTCTCCTTGACTGGAAGGTCTGCTAGTTATTGTTTATTCAGCAAAACCTATAGCAAGTCACCTACTGTGACTACTGTGAATTTGCGCAGCTCAGCAGTCTTTTATGAGTGTCCACCACTGTATTTTCTGTTGTGCAGGAGGGGCAAGGTATTTAGATATTCCTCTGAAGTCTTGGCTAAAATGTTTCACGTCACTTTACAAAGAAAGATTCTTTAAATGCCTTCAGTCTATCTCTGATGAGCATCTTCTGAGAGAAGTTGCATATCATCTGAAAACGCTTTTGCACTAGATGACTGCATTCTTTCTGATACACAAGAAGGTGTTAGTGACAATATTCTTAAAGCCCCAGATGGCCTTCCAGTTCTTTTTATGCTTGCTAGTGTGAGACCTTGTTAGCAGGAAAGTCCTTGATTTTGGTTCCTGGGGCAAAATGCCCTGAAAGTGATGCATAGAAAGATTTTCAGACAGTCTCCACTCTTTTCATTGTCTAACCTAAAGGTCAGAGAATCTTCTGGGAATCTCAGAAATCAAAGTTCTTATTTTGCCTAAGGAAATTCAGATTTCTCTTGTTTTCTGTCAGGTGAGTTAATGCTAGGCTACAGGTTTTTGGAGTGTTCAATATTAGAAGCAATAAATACTGTTTCAACAAAAAAAAAGTTAAAACTGTGGAGAAAGAAATTCAAGAATTATTCAGCCAGAAAAAGGAAACAAAAGGTTTAGTAGTCTTTTGTTTTCTGACTTAAAGGGTATTCACACAGAAACAAGGATAAAGAAGTTTCATTAACTGATCCTGGGGATGTTCATATACCTCATACATGCAAACTATCAAACAAAAGGTGTAGGAAAGCATGGTAGTAGAATCAAGTACTTAAAATGCTGGGCAGAGAAGCAAACCATGCATCTGATATTTTGTACCTCTGTTAATCTAGATAAGTTACAGCTTTAGAAAGGTACCATACATGTTTCCTTTTCTCTTACACAAAATTGTGGTTATCTTCTTTATGACAGTATCAATATTTGTTAGGCTCAGATCACTTCATTTTGAGAAAGATTTGTCCTGTATTTGAGCATCCAGAAAAAATAAAGCTGACATGAAACACTTTTCTGTCTTCTACGGGTAAGGGGCAGAACACCTTAAGTCCACCATGTCTCTATAACTAGAACTAATCAAACAGAAGAGTTATATTACCATGGTAATTCTGTAGCTTTATTTCCATGTGATGGGGTTTGACTTACTGCAGCTATCAGTACAACAGTGCTTTCCATTTACATTATATTCATCATTACTACACTCTCTATTTCTCTCATGAAATACTGATTTCAAAGGAAAAGCATACAGATTTTTTTTTTTTTTTTCCCCAGGAAACATTGTACTTTCTTCTATGCTGAAGTGTTAGGGAGATAACATAATTTGCTTACTTACTTACACTCTAGGCTGATCTGAAGAACTTTACCATAAGTTCATAGGAGGGCAGAACCTCCTAGCCCAGTCAAGTTCCTACCTCTCATCTCTTATCTCCTAGAGAAACATCCTGGGGATTTGAATAATTTTTTTTTTTTCTTTTGAGGAGGCGGGTGGGGGAGGGGGAAATCTGTGTGTGTGTTTGTGTGAAATGTGTTTTTTGTCTAAACAAAAATAATTGGCAATTGGGGGAAATTCTGCTGAAAGATAAGAATGATTTGAGACAGAGTCAGGTAGGTGAGTCAACAGTTTTTCCAAGGGTACATGGGTGATGAAGGCCCTGTAGTGTAAAGGCATCAGGTCCCTATGGAAACAGCATCCAGCATCTGGGAACTCCCAGAAACAACTCAGTTGAAAGTATTTCTTTCAATTCTGGCCTGTGTTCAGGTTTCTCATTTCATTCCAATAAGAAATAAAAACTTTTTAAAAATGTCAAAAAATTTCACACGTGGAAATTTTGAGCAGCTTCTTCAGAGAAGCACAGCTGTATTTTTGCAGAAAGAATTGATAGACAAGGCAAAACAACTCAAAAGATTCTCCTTCAGACACTCATTCAATCTGTCTCGGTTAAAATCAGAGAGAAAAAAACCAGTTTCCTTGTTTGCAGAGATTGTAATGAGATTTGAAATGCAATTTTTTAATGCTTTTATGCACTTAAATATATATTAGTGTTAGAAAAAATAAAATTAGAAACAAATTATATATATATAAAAAACCTTTTAATACTTAGGTAGAAATAGAAAAATTAAAATCAAAAAGAATGAGTAATAGAGCTTTTCTCTCTGAGATTCTTTTGAAAACAAAGGAACCAGTCATAAAACAGGTTTTAATAATTTCTAAGCCAATTCTACAGACATAAAAGACAAAGATAAATATAAATTTCAAAGAAGAAAATTATAAGGAAATAACCACTGAGGAATGTTCAACTTACTTTTCTTGGGTCTGATTTGACCATTTGACTTTGAAAAGTACCCTAGATACTTGTAGGCAGATTAATTGAGGTAAAAAATACTATAAAATAAAATACATGCATCCATACTCTTCTCATAATTAGTAATGTTATTTGTTGTTTTTAGACTTTTTACTACATACTACAATGGACACTGTAAAAATTTCACAATCTGTATTTATTTCACAATCTGTAAAAATTTTTTTAGTTCAACATTTATAGTTTTTGCTAAATTATTTTCTGCAACATGCAAATTTCATTCTATTTCAGCAAGCTCTACGATCTTCGCTCTATTCCTGTGTCATTTCTGTATACTTTCAGATCTGCCAGCTGAAATCTTTGAAGACTAAGACTGTTTTATGATCCTAGATTTACTAATAAATATCATATAGCTAGATAAAATAATCCTGTCTTTTTCTTTATTCAAAAAAATATTTTCCATTCCATGCATTTTAAGGTATCTTCTTCACTTCATTGCTTTTTCTCTTGGTCAGCTTTCTACATGACTCGTCTGTCAAGGTAGTTTTCTTTCTTTCTTTCTTTCTTTCTTTCTTTCTTTCTTTCTTTCTTTCTTTCTTTCTTTCTTTCTTTCTTTCTTTCTTTCTTTCTTTCTTTCTTTNTTTCTTTCTTTCTTTCTTTCTTTCTTTCTTTCTTTCTTTCTTTCTTTCTTTCTTTCTTTCTTTCTTTCTTTCTTTCTTTCTTTCTTTCTTTCCCTCTTTCTTTCTTTCTTTCCCTCWTTCTTTCTTTCTTTCCCTCTTTCTCTCTTTCTCTCTCTCTTTCTCTCTTCCTCTCTACCTCTCTTCCTCTCTTCCTCTCTTCCTCTCTTTCTCTCTTCCTCTCTTCCTCTCTTTCTCCCTCTCTTTCTTTCTCTCCTTCTCTCCTCCTCTCCTTTCCTTCCTTCTCTCCTTCCTTCCTTCTTTCCTTCCTTCTTCTCTTCTTTCCTTCTCTCTCTCTTTCTCTCCCTCTATCTCTTTCTTTCTCTCTGCCTTCCTATTTCCTTGTTTGCTGCTTTGACCTTTAAAAAAAAAGACAAACTTTTCTCCTGTAATCTCATATTCTAAATACTTCATTTGATACAGCTACTAGAGATTGTTTCACGACTACCAGGCACATGTTTTGTCAGTTTTGTGTTCTGTTTCAGAATTATAGTTCTGTAAAATATAGCCTGGAGGGGTCTTACCAAGTTGGTACTTTGCATGCTTAATACTGTCTACAGATTTCTTGTTCTAAAACAGATTTATTCATACATCATTTCAAATATGATGGTATTTTTTTTCTCTTTTGAATTTTATTCAAAACTCTTTGCTACTTTCTGAATACACTTTAGCATTTGCTTATTCCTTCCCTATAAATATCTATAAAGAATGATTGGACATACAGGTAAAATTGTTTGTAAATATTCTTTCCAATGAACCTTTTTTAATGGAAAATGTGGAGTCATCCAAAAAAATCCTACTTGAGAGATATAATTTAAGGAAGTTGCTTAATAAGTAAAAGGGAAAATGAAGAGAAGATAGTACAAGTTTTCTAAAACATTACATTTGAACTTTTTAAAGTAAAAGTTTCATTTACTGATTTGTAATATCTCCCTTCTGAAAATGACATTATTATCCTAAGAGAAAATAAAGAAAAAATCTTGAAATTATTCAATTCTCCTTTTAAAAATGTCTAGTTTGGAATATGTTTATGAAAAATTAAGATGTAAATTTTGTGTCCCATTTGTGAGGTAAAGAATCCTAATCTAAAGAATGGTCATGGAAGAATGGTCATGTCCAGACAGTCGATATTGGAAGCTATCTCCAGAAGTGCAATATTACAGCTGAATCTAGTGCATTACTTTGGATCCTCACAGTATAGTAGGGTTTGCCAAATAAAGACAAATATGTCAGATTCCTAATGATTGCTATTCTTGATGCAGTGGGATAAGCAGCAGGCCATGGTGATAGCAGCTGTAAGGAACTGGTGTCATTTATGGGACAGGGAGGAGAATGCTCTGGAGGCTGGAAGGAGCCCTTGAGCAGAGAAGGGAAGAGCACTTCTGTGGGAGGAATAAGGGCCCTCCTTGCCAAAATATCTTCCCACAGCTCAGTCTGTCATTAACAGATAGTATAACAACAGCCAGCCAGAATCAAATAACAAAAGACAAGTAACATAAAGTCAAAGAGGCTTGATTCAATAGCCATCAAAGGGACATTCTTATCAATTTCAGGGCATTTTGAATTAAATACACTATACATATATACTAGGATACCTGTATTTCCTTGTAATATCAATAACTGATAAAAAAAAAAAAAAAAGAAGAAGAAGAAGAAGAATATGATGTTTTTAAGTGCATCTTCAATCAACCTTTAAATAGAATAAAATGAACATTCAGGATTGTATGTATTTTTTACCCAGAAAGGTGTTATCACAACCTCTTCATTTTAATCCATTTTTCTAACACTAATCTTTACCTTGACCAAATCCTGTCTCCTAGAAATTAAGGCAAAATAAAAAGCATGTCAAAAAGACAAAAAAAGGTAGATGTAGAAACTCTTAGGAAAATTCTGGTACTAGAAAAAGACAAAATATTGTAGGTAATGCAGAGCTAATTTAGATTTCTTTTAGGGTTATAACACATAATTGAGCTGAGATCCAGCACCACAAGGGGACAGTGAAGAGTATGGAGACAATGAAGTGTGAAGCACTTTCTGCTCAGAAGGCTGGTTGGTATCCCACATTGTCATAGATACATCTTGCAGTTTCCACATAGCCAGATGACATAAGAGTAAGTATGTTGAACAGAGGGAGAACTCAGTGGGATAAAAATGGATGGACAATGCAAGATGAGATGTTGGTGAGATGTTACCCATATGAAAAAAAGAAGAGAGGGCTTATGACTATGAAAGTGTTTTCTACATTGCTATTCAACTACTGTGGGCCTTGGGAGAGGAAAGACAGGACAATATGGACTAAACATAGTTCATAGTATTTGATATTTGTGACTTGCAAATGAACTGCGATAAGAGTGCAGATAGCTCTTTATGCCTCTCTTTATATGTTGTATTTCTACACAAGACTGTTGAGAAAAAGACTGCTGTTGATTGTTTTTGTAAAAAAGATTTTTTATGCTATTTTGGACATCGCCATTAAAGCCAGAGAGTTAATTAGCAGATGATCTTTATTAATATGAAATCATGCCACCTGTTACACCCACTTTCCAAAGCAATTGTTCCAGCAAATGCTGAATATTCATCTATCCATTTCAGACTGTTTTAAAATGGTTATAATCTGTATATAGAGATTAGTGGGTTTTAAGGAAGAAATAAAAGACAGCAGAAAAGATATCAAGCACTACAGATGTTTGGACAACTGCTGAGCTTTGGTGTGGAACTGCTTGGAAAGATAAGAATTTGGATCATGTGTAAATTCCACAGTCCAAAACTGAAAAGGCTTAAGGCTTTGCTAAAGACAAGTTTAGGATGAACTCTGATAAATTGAAAAGATTTATGATGTTGCAGAAGTATAAGTCAGGAGTAAAAAAAGAAACTTAGTGGGAGGAAAAGTAGGTGTTTTGAACCACTGGAAGAAATAGTGCACTGTGCAGTCTCATTTCAATGAATCAGTAGATCATAATTTTAGGTTGACTGAACCTGAATTTGCAACTGTGTTAGGAGTTTGTCTCTCTAGAAAAGAACAAGATAGTATGCCAGACTCCATAGAAATACTGGGCACTGTTGGGAAGTTTACTCAAAGGGGACCTTCCCATCTAACTGAAAATAATTTTAACAGGGAGAGATCAGAGACAGTTATTTAGGAAAAAAGCATATTTTACTTGAGGAGGTGAGTTGTGTGATGGCTATGTGCAAGAGTGTTTAAAACTTCTTCCAGAAGAGGTGTGAGGACTGTAGCATTTACCATTTGAAATAACCTATGATAAATGGATAAACCCATTAATGGAAAAAAAAATTAACTTTGGTGCTGTAGTCCTGCTGTTTCATTCTAACAAATAGCTTGCCAATTAGCAAAAAGATGTGGACATAAAGTATTAAGAAAAGTCACAGACACAAAGGAAGTAGCTGCTGTTTGTAGCATTTGAAGAAATATTGTTAAAAAAAAAACCATTGCCATCACAGATGATGAAATATACAAAGCTAGTTCACTAAGGAGATTTTCATCTATAATGATGCACTTGGGAAGAGTTTTCTATAAGACAATATTCTGTTATAAGAAATATTATATAAGTAAATCCAAAGCATCTGCCTCATGCTTCAGAGCTGAATGCACTGTATTAAACACCATTCCTCTGGATGTCCTGACAATATATTTCAGGAAGGAAGATTTGTTTGTTTTTTATCCTCCCCAATGAATTTCTGGAATTATATTTTATGAATCTTGCATATTGCTAAGGTCTTCCATGAGCATATAATTGTGTAGCTATACTGCAATTAACCTGCAGGACAGAAAGAAACAGAGCATGCAAAATTAAAAAAAAAAAAAAAAAAAAAAAAAAGAAAGGACGAAGTACTCCTAAGTACAAAATATAGCTGTGGAAGCATTTTCAATGTTCTTTATACATTAGTGACCCGCTTTGAGATCAGAGCATCCTAATCCCTTATATGCCTTAGGGTTTGTTCCTAAAATTTTCCTCCAAAGTTTAGAATTCAGGCTACCAGTAACCTAAAAACACTATGCAGATTAATATGGAAGCACTGTTTTCCCTTTCTCTGACCTTGTTCTGGAGTGGTGGGGATGTAGCAGTGCATTATTGACCTTATTTCAAGGAATGCCATGGAATGCCATAACTTGCCAGTTGCTGCAAACAGGAAATGCCCTACTCATCAAGCAAACCGTGCAGAACCATCTCTTACACAGGCAGCAAAACCTTGTATTTAGCTTGACTAGAGAAAATAAATTCTTCATTGTGACTGTAATGTCTTCTGAAGACTGGGATGAAAACTAAGACCCTGTATGTAATTCTATATTGAAAATACTTTTTAACCTTTGTCTACAATTTCTTGTCTGCTCCTTACACAAATACATAGTTTATTTATATATAACATTTGTATATAGAGAGTATGTTTGTAATTTGTACAAAGATATTTACACAAATATACAAATATCCATCTCCTCCAATAGCAGAGAACTGTGACTCATTTTTTGACAGATAGATTCCATCCTGTTTTATTACTGCCTTCATTCACAAAGATGACCATCAACAACAGATGGAGCACATTTAAGTTTTGGCTTTGTTTGATTTTATTTATTTATTTATTTATTAGCTCTTGATATAAAGGAAGGAAGAGGGGAAAAAAAAAGAATCTGTTCAGGATTAAATGCTTCAGATAAAAAGTACTTTAAAAAAGTACTCCACAAATAAAGGAAAATCTTTTCTTCTCATGTCAAGAATGCATTGAAAATGAGAAACTATAACAAGAAAAACTGTTATAGAAATGCAAATATGTATGTAACACAGAAGTAACAAAAGATACATTTTTATGTAATAGGGTGGAATTAATTAGGTTGTAGCTACCAGGTGTTATATTTATTTTTAAAAAATTGACTGCATAAAAATATTCAAGAAGGATAAACATCTCAGCATAAATTAAGGAGCTGATGATAGGAAAGATTTTTAAAACTACTACGATGACAGTGTAATTGAATGTGGGAACAGGATCCTTTCTTGCCTTGACTTCTTCCTATTTACGGTAAAGTAATGTAAGTTCAAATTCCATTGACTTCTATGTGTTTCCTCAAGGATATACCAACAGGACTTTAAGGGAATTGCTGAGTGTAGGGAAGAAAAATAAGTGCAGTGTTACTCTTTTATTTTGCATTTTTCCTTCCTCTAATTCTGACTAAAGGTGTAGCTTAAAATCCAATACCATTTTTTCATCTCAGGGATATTTTATATAGCAATTCCTAATAAAAAAAGACTTCAGCAAGGTAATGGATGCACTTTAGGAATTCACTGCACAGTGGATGGAAGGTATTTCATACAACACATTTAATCTTAATATAAGACATGATAAGAGAGAAAAAGATATATTATGGAAAATTTCACCAAAACACTATTTCAGATAGATACAAAAAAGTGTTTTGAATTTTTACCTTGAAGATCTCCTGTAGGTTGAAGTCAGCCTAAACATCAAAACTCTGCATTTTCAATAATACACTTTGGTGAATCTTTGTGGAAATATATAGCTACGATTATTGAAGAGCCTAACTTTAAATTCATCAAAGTGTTATATATTTTTTCTTGTAGTCTTGTATTTATTCATCTTTATTCCTTATGCCTATTAACTGTTTTGAAGCTGAAGTATTAGTAATGCTGTCTTCTCCCAGTTGCTTAATTCAATAATGACAAAATCAAATTGTTTTGACAATACATCCTCCTCCATTATGATCAGTCATGTTGCTGCAAAATAACTTCCTTGGAGATTGTTCAGGAAGAGGAGGTTATAGACAAAGCAAATTTTTAGTAGCATTAAAAAGAAGAAAAATATTGACAGTAATACTAGAATGAAAGAGAAATATGAATTTATTCATCTAGGTGGGTAAGGAACTCTAATTTTGTCTGCAGAACAAAATAAAGATTCCAGAAGAACTGGAATTCCTCTCTGGCATGGAGGTCAGCTGGCATGAAGCAGCCTGGGTTGCTTCAGCTTCCCAAAAAACTGTACTTGCATTCAATCTGCATATTAAGAATTACCTCTTGTCTCTGCTAACTCCTACAATGTGTCCATAAGATGCCTTGGAGAAAACCCTTTGGTTCATTGCCAAAATCATTCCAGGGACTGTTCTAATAATATAGCATTATAGATGTTTTGAGTTTCATTGCCTCGGAACACTCACTGATTCAATGAATGATGATTCAGTTCACTAGTGTAGAACTGCCTATAGGTATGGCTGAAAGACAAATTGGATTTCTGCTATTCCAAAAACAGATGCAAAAGGCAATATTTTAATAGGATAAATAATTATTTCCGTGTTGTGGAAATGCGGATGGCTTGTAGGTTGTTCTCCACAATCAGTTACATCTGATTCAGTAGAAGCCTAGAAGTCAGCGTCATGTCTCACTGTTTAGTGCAATACATGGAAATCTTTAGTGCAGGCAATGGAGAAATACTTTCCCATGAGAGTAGAGAAGAATGAAGGAAATCACTAGGACCTCTAGTGTTTATATGTTTATATTTTGAAGTGAGTAGAAGAAAATCAGATATTTTGGGGTGCAAATAAATGATAGACACCTACATATCTAGCTATATGACTAAATACTAGATAGCTACATCTGGCTTATCACTAAACTAATTTTTCAGCAAGCAAAGAGAAGCATATGTTTCAAGGCTGCAATTCAAATCATCATAATATAAGCATTTAAAATAGAGTGAGTGAATCAGATTCTAAAATTGTCCACTTGTATCCTATTGATGTAGAAGGAACTCAGGTCACTGTTTCATTAGACATTTAGATTGGATGACTTGAGCTTCCATCCATGACAGCACTTTTTCTGAGCATTCATGTAACAACCACCTGCACCGATGCATGTTTTTAAAAAATATCAAACTAGGACAGCTAGGGGTTTTTATTTCTTTTTTTTTCCACCTTACAGTGTTTATGTAAAGTGCATCCAACTGAAGATTGCATTAGGAACCTGTGTAAATAGGATTTGTCATATAACTTACTTTAACTAAACAAGAAAATTAAAAATAATCTAGTAGATTTTATTAAAGTTTAAAATAACTACTTAGATGTTGCTTTATTGTATTTCTCCTCAGAATTTTGAACTGGGGATATGTATCATGCACACCTTATCTTCTTATCAAATGGCTAGTTGATTCCTACATATGTATTGAAAGAAAATAGAATCACTTAAATGTAGTATTGAACAATATACCAAAAAAGAACATTCAAAAAATTGGAGAAAAATGCTATAACAAGTAGATAGAAGTCAAGTCAAATAATTAAACTTTATTCATGTTATTGTACAAAAAATAAGTAATAGGATATATCAGTATGCTACCATTGACATTATCATTTTTGTTCAGTTTCCTCAATTTACTTTTAGTGTATACTTTGTAGTTGTTTATCTTTTAGAAAGAGACAAAAGATGTTATTTAGAGATTTAGATTCTCACATCATTTTTCATTTAATGTGAGTTAAGCTGAAAACTGCCAAAGAACAAAAAGAGTGGCAGTTTCCTGAAAACTATATAAAGTCTTTGTTGGAATAAAGCCAAGAATTGACCTTGGATGCTAAAAAGTACACAGTTTCCTCAGTTAAGAGTCTCTGTCTCTTGCCATTCATTAATCTATACTTTCTTAAGTAATTCTAGGAAGCTATAGCATCAGCAGCCAAACTGAGGACTCATCTTTGAGAAGGTAACATAAAAAAAAATCACATGAACACATTACAACACATATAAAGTGGGATACGATCATTAAATATGCAGATAGAAGTTTCAAAAAATGACAGAGAAAAAAAAAAGAGACTTAGAAATGATGGAGTTAAGAGTCAAAAGCGTAGAGACCAGGCAGGGGCAGTGACTACAGCGGCCTGTGCTGGGTGAGCAGAGCAGAGGTCATGAAAGCAAGAGGGTCTATCAGTGGTCTATCAGAAATCATCAGACAAGTTGTGGTAGTGAATCAGGTCCAGTGTCACTCTGTGAAAACCAAATAACAATTCAGGAACTCCTAGAAACAGAGGTAGGTCTACGTACAGTGCAAGCCCATGCATCAGTGAAGACAGAAAACTAGCTGTCTGGAGAGGGCTGTGGAAAGAGCTTGTAGTCAGAAGTACATCTTGCAGAGATGGAGGCTAATTATGCTTCACTGATAGGATTATAGCCAGTACTTTGGAGGGAAGATTTTTTCTTTCCTACTTATCACCAGTGAGTCCTCATCTTGAATACCTTGCCGGTTATGGACTCACCAACAGAGAAACAAATAAGTTGAACAGAGCAAGGTGCAGAGAAAGAAAGGAGGAATTTGAAGGAAAAAAAAAAACAACTTGAATTGTTTTCTGCTGCGATCTAATAGATGATTACAGAGAAGAGCCAAACTGGTTTCAGAGATGTGCATATGATGAAGAGGCAATAGTAACAGTTGGTGAAAAGAGAAATTCTGACTGGAAATGGTGGTGGGGAGGGATCTTGCCAACACATAGCTAAATGCTGGACAGATTGCCCAGAGAGCTTGTGAGATCTCCATCCGTAGAGATACTTAAAACCTGATTGGACCTGATCAAACCTGAGAAACTCAATATGTCTTTGAACTTAGCTCTGCTTTAAGTTAGAGGGAGGAAGCTTGGACTAGGCTACTTCCAGAGGTCCCTTTTAAGCTAAATTATTGCTCGATTCTGGGGCATGGCAAAAAGCCTTTTTGGGGAGGAACAGGCTAATGCAAGCCACATGGAACTGCTTCATTCCTAAGCCAAGGTAGTTGAATTTATGGCTATGTACAAGCTAATATGGGCACGTCATGCACATGAGGGGGATGACATAACACTTGTAGGTTAGTTCACTCATTCATAGCCAGGGCCTACGTGTGTGCCAGTTCAATTCCCCCATTTCTGCCACAGCTCTAGCCAGGTACAGGCAGCCTGGCTTGCATACAAAATCCACCGTACCGGAATACTCATCACTGTGCTATTCTCTTCATGGCTCCTGGGGGACATATGTCCCTTTTTCAGATATCTGGCCAAATCAGGAGCAGATCTGCATGCTAATAATATCTCTCTTGCTACTGTGTAATCATTAATGAAAGTCAGTTGTTGGGCCAGCTGGAAAATTTTGCTGGCTCTCTTGGAAGTTCTGGCAGAATAATGCTATTCAGACAGGTGTCCACTGCTTGCCTCATCTTCTCTGTGGGAGATATCTGCAAAATACTCAAATAACAGTATTGACAGCCTTGCCTGGACATTCTGAGGAAAGCATAATGTTGTTGACAGTTCTAAAAAACATATTAGGAGAGAATGCATCTGAAACACAATCTTCCCTGTAGCTATTAGTATAGGAGAATCTGTACACACAACTTTATGCACTATAGTCATATATATAAAAAAAAAGAAAGTATATGTTTTCTTTAGACAACTTCCAATACTCATTCAAGAAAACATCTGAGATGTCAGAAACTTGGGTGCTGGAAATACCTTCTCAGTGTGGTTGGAGACCAAGAAAAATATTTGGATGTACATATTTTGAGGATCAAAAAGAAGCCACACATTTTTTATTTATCTACTTTGTATTTTATATCTAATGACTCACTCTATAGAAAGAGATTTGGAAATATTCCACCAGAATTCCACAAGAAAAATATTGCTAAGACCTCATATTCAATAAAGGTTCCTGAGCAATATTTTCTACCTGTTTCAGAAGATGCAAAAGCAAAGACCAGATAGCCAATAAGAGCAAACTCAGAAGATTAGTTGTGAGATTTTGCCTGGAAACATTTTTACTCAGCTAGCAAAAGGGCTAGATGTGGAAAGAAAGCAACTATGGACAGAAAAAAAAAAAAAAAAAGATTGCAAATTTGCAAGTGTAATCAGAGGATTCACTCTAAATCCATCAGTAAAAGGAAGAGGCGGCCTTACTTGACCATCTGTGCCTTGAACCATACCAATTTCTGGTTGTTTTAAGCAAAATACCTTAAATTTCTTTTTTTTTTTTTTTTTTTTTTTTTTTTAAAAAAAGGAAAGATAAGAGGCTGAAATTAAATTATCCCACAATAAAACTCCAAACTGTGTACTGGAAAAAAATCCTTTCTGACTCCACTGCAGTGAGCAACTTGTGCCAGAGGCATGCTATTTAATTACCATGTAGTTTCCTGACTAGTGTTGTTGGGAGTGACATGGTAGTGTGAGATCAACTGAAATGCGAAACAATAAAATGAATTAAGCTGCATAGAGCAAAAGGAAAAAATATGAGATGGGAGTTGTTTGTTAAATGTTTACTATTCAAGCACTGCCTGAAGCTCAGATTCTTGACTGCTAGAGGATTTAACAGTTTTATGGATACCATCATAGGCTTTTTAACAAGTGTGGTATGTATTGCAATTCATGATGAAGGTTCATATTCTCTGCTTCTCTAGCACAATATTTTCTTTTTTTCTGCATTTTTTTCTGGTTTTTTCTTTCTGCATTTCTTGGAAAATCATTATCTAATTTTCTCAGTTGAGAAACAAATCTAAACACAATCTTAATTAGACTGATTCATCCAAAAACATTTGCATTGTAACCCAGCACTCTTTGTATTACTTCTCACTTTTATAAGATGTTACTTTTTTCTCTTCCTTCTGTATGTTTCACTTGGCAAAATCCCCTGCAAAGCCTTGGTTTCCAATAAAGATATTATAGTAATAGATGGAGGAAAACTTCTGTCGCTTATCATGTTTTTGTAATTACCTCCTCAAGTTCTGTCTTCCTTTAGTTATGAATTTATTTAGAAAACAGCCTGCTCATCAATAGTTTAGTAACAAAACAAAACAAAAAAGTATCTTTATATAGAAAAGAACATGTGGCAAAAAATCCATTAAGCCTTGAAATTCATTTTTTTCTTTAACATGAATTCAAGTCCTCATATCCCTTTGGAAAGATAAAGCAAACAGAAGTCATTAGCAGAGCACGCCTGAAGAGTAAAAATTTTCTCCATCTTCCTTTGTCTTATAACATGAACATCTCATCAGGAAAAATATCACAAATTAACTGACAGATACATTTAACTAAAACAAGGAAACATAACTAAGCAGGCATAAGGATTCTCTAGTTTTTGACTTAGAAGGCAGTTACTTACACAATCTAATCTAGAATTAGATTAGATTTGGATCAGATATCAGATTTTTGCCCACAATAATGGAAGAGCCTTTACACTCCGTATTTAACTTCCTGACTAATATAAGCAATTTCCATGAGGGTATTGGTGTATATATATTATCTGTACCGCTGATTGAAATCCTCCAGAGAATTTAAATTTGTACTGAATTGAAGATAATGTTTCTTTTTGCACAGATGATTTTCCAAGCCAGCTCAAGATGCTGCTTAGAAGCCAGAATCTCAGCCATGTTACACTACCCCTGCAGGAAATGACAGTGATGAGAGTAGACCCCTTTCACAAAGGTTAGGTTTAAATTTCAATTACAAAATGTCTGGCTTAAAGAAACAGGCTTTTCTTTCCCTTCTAATTAGTAAACTTAATAGAAAGTATTAGATATGAAAGATGTGGTCAGAAAATGGTAACTTGCATTTTTCTATAAAATATTTTACAAAAATANNNAAAAAAAGAGAGAGAGAGAGAGGATAAAACAATAAAGCTTCATTCTGAAGAGTTCCTTTAAGGCATAATCTGTGTTCAAAACACCCACCACAGTTGCATCTGAAAAACAGGAAGAAATAGAGTAAGCCTCTTCCTGCAAAGAAATAAACGAACAGAAAATCAGTAGGATCATAATCAGAGCTAAAATAAATAGGTAAAGCAAATCAATCACTGCATGTTCTGAAATTATTCTGTTCTACACTACATAGGCTATGAACAGAAAGCTTGGTGGCTTCCCGCACTAACCACAGCAGCAGATGGTAAGATCTCTCAGCATGAGTGTTAGGCTTTCGAGACAGTCATTTTAGGCATGGGGTGAGTTTTACTTCCCAATCTGAATTCATTCCAACTGACGGTAAATAATGTTGTTTTTTCTGAAAAGAATATTGGCTGCTGGATTAAAGTCTCCCCAATCTGTGCAAGAGGATCAGGAAACTGAGTGACCTGTAGTCGGGTATGCATCTTCTTATGCAGCAATACGTGCTCCATAAGGTGGTAAAAAAGATTGAAGCTTCATTGATCCTCTCTATTTAATTTCCTCTCTTCCAACAAATGGTGCTTTTTTTACATTTATGAAAATGGATCTATAATTTTTATTTGAAATTCATCAGTCTGGGTTTTTTCAGGATTCAGTCTTCTATAGAATTCACTGGTGTAGGGAAAATACTAGCCTTAGAAAGTATCATAACTTGCCACAGTAATATTGCTTCTTTGGAGTCATTACTGTGTGGGTTGTCTTTCTCTATCCAACTTGCATATTATTTTAAAACGTTATGAATCATTCTTTTGTTGACAAATTTATATATGTAGACTCAAAGATAATAATTATTATCTAAAAGCTGAATCTAAGTAAAATATCATCTCTCTTTTCTTTTTTTCTCTCTCTTACTTACAAAATGAAATTAAAGAGTTAATATATTCCCTGACTAGTCTTCTATAATTGCTTTCCAACCATTATACAGTTCTTGAACAAAAGTTAAAATGCTTCCTTTCTATACTGATAAACATCCATCAAAAACATTTAGAAAAAAAATAGCCATATAATAACAAGAACATTTTTTTCTGTATACTTACATTTTGTAGGAAAAGCTATTGTCTATGTTCATCTTGGTTTTAAGACACAAAAAACATTTCAGAAGCTTTTAGATGACTTGTAAGTGGCACAGAGTGTATAATTGCAGTGCAACAAAATGAAATGGCTTGCAGAAAAATGCTACAAAAATATTGTCAATCACATTAAGTAACAATGTATTGTTTACTTGAAACAAGTCGTTAATTATTAAATGCAAAATTTCTATATAAAGCTGAATATTAATTTTCTATTTAATAATTAAATGTTTCCTTTTTTTTTTTTTTTTCTTTTTTCTTTTTTCTCTTCACAACAAGACCATTCTAATGGTCAGGCTAAAAACTGCTATATGCTCCCAACAGCCCTTCCTATTTTTTACTGTTAATACCCTAAATGTTGTGGAATATTTGTACAAAGTAACCATTCATTTAATGAGACATTTCATACCAGTGAACCAACTAGGATGCAATGGGGATTTGTTTTCCTTTTATTTACTTCATTAGCAGCACTATGAATGTTGCATATAAAGCCAGAAGGAAAAGCAGAACATTTTATATGCATACCTTCTTCCTAATGAAGCCACAGGACAATATTAAATTAGCTATGGAAGCTAGTACTTTTTATTGTAATGTTTGGTTGCACTAGACCCTCTCAGTGTCAAGCTAGAGTAAACGAACACACTACTGTCTTTCTTTCGACAACATTTCAACAGTATACAAGTGTGTCATGAAATATTTAATTTCTGTAAATTCTTTTCAATAACAAAAATATCTGTAATATGGATTCTATAACAATAATTTCTTGAAGTTTTGTCTTGGGAAAAAAAACCCCTTTAATGTAACTGTAATTTATAATAATGAAAGACAGGGAAAAAAAGGAAGAAAAGGCTTCCTTACTTTAATACTAAGAGGATGTGGTACAACATCTTCTTTCATGTAAAACTCCTATTGATTTCAGTGGGGACCTCTGCCTAATAACTATTTGATGGTAGGAAATTTAGCTATCATTATCTGTACATTCATTTCTGCAAAAAATGAACCACATGTTTCTAGGTCTTGCATCCCTAAGATGAGGAAAAGAACAGCAACTTATTATAACATCTATCAAATAAGACAAAACCTCCTACTTGTTAACAAGCTATAGCACAAACACAAGAGGTTATGTGCAGTTTTTCAGAAGAAATGAAAGTGATAGAGACTGCATCTATGGAACTTGAGAAGGCGTAGAGAAAGCTTGCTTATGAAACTCTTAAGTGTAATGTATGGCTAAGATCACAACCAAATGCTTCTTCACAAGAAACTACTTATCCTGGAGTGGAAGGAAAGAAGAGGAGAGAAAGAAGGGAAAAAAAGGGAAAGACAGGATGAATGGGAGAAAAGACAAGCTGTAAATTCCCTCACATCTACTGAGAAGGCAGTAAACAAGATTGCTCAGGAATTACTCCAAGTAATTATCCAGTACTCTGCCTGGATCTATGCATTCCCAACAATTTCTGACCTGAAATTCTCCTTTAGAATATAAATACATAGGTCTGCCATGATGATACTAGCCAACACTGACCACTCCAATTAGCCCATCACAGTCTACATGCAAAGTCCCAAGCTTTAGAGAGAAATACAACAGCATAGCATCCAAAGGGAGAGGACAATTCTCTTCATAGTACTTTTAATCATTTAGCTCAACTTCATTCTTAATGCTAGCATGTCTGTGAAGTAGGAAAATATGTGATTTGACTGGTAAGGTGGGCTCTTATAAGCACCATTATCTGTTCCAGTTAGTCTGTGTTTACCTCATACTGCAGACCACTGAACTTCAGTATCATGACTTTTCTGTTCAGATCAGAAAAGTTACTGAAAATACAAGGCAGAAACTGTCCCTGTTTTCACTGTAGTTAAAGAACCTAACAAAACTACAACCAGTATTGCTGTCAAATAACTCAAGAAATATACTATGAGTCAGTTGGCATAAGAGGAAGGTTGTGAAGTGCCTAGTCGTGAATTTCTGTCCTGTTTCTTTTTTGTTTCTTAGAAAGATGCATAAGCTGCTACTCTGCGGACATCAACCTGTTTTCTCTCTTTTTCTTCTATACTTGTGCCAAAGACAGACTACCCACTCAAGGTGTGAATTTGTAAAATATAGTCTCAGGTACACATTCAAATTTGCCTTTTTTTCCTGATCTATCTGTGTTTTGCTTACCCTTGCACTTTTTCTGAATTGAAAATCTTTTTCTTTTGTCTTCCCTTGACTGTACTAAGATGTCTATTCTTTCTCTTTTTCCTTAGTCTTCTGTATCATGACATACTTCTTACCAACTTTTGTCTGTGGGTTTTATTCCAACTCCCAACATGAATTTTCCTTTCTCCCAAAATGCCTCTTCTTCTATGACTTTCTTTTCATTTTATTTCTGTCCTTCCCTTGGTGTACAGAATGCAGCATTCTCTGAAAATGTTGTTAAATGTCTCCAGAGAGTGCTGGAATGTAGTCCCAAACTGGTATGTGAGATGACACTGATTTTCAGTTTTCATCTGCAATTATAATGTCTGAGAGGAGGAGAGTAGGGTCTGGAGGAATGGATGCAATCACTTGTGGAAAAAGGAAACTAGGAGGAGATAAAAAAGAGTGCCTCACACCTTTGCCTCACACCTTTAAGTAGCTTTGAACAGTTTGGATGCATCATCTTTGGAGGCCCATTATGCTTTCTGAGTCTTGGTGGGATGTACCTGTGTACTATTCCCACTGCTTGCATTCCTTAGGCGGTCATTAGTGAGAAGTCAACAGATTCCAAGTTAGGTAAGATCTGATTAGGGCTATATAACTGGGGATAACAGGTGGATCTCAGAGACTTGATTCAAATGTCTATATAGCTAATAGCATTCATTTCACATAGTTGCACTGTTTATGGTCCAAGGCCTGTGGCAGAATATAATGTACTGCTTAACTTGCTTGAGAGTGCTTTATGTCCACTGGTGCTGTGATCCTGGAAGATGTCTAGTTCAGAAAATGCTCTTTGTATCTTTCAATAAGAGCAAAAGAGCATTGGTAAATTTCCTTGGATCTTGGAGTAAATGTACTGGCTTATACTAGTTGCAAGTAAAACATGCATTAAATAGGCTAGTCGCTAAGCCTAGTCATGAACAGTGTTAAAGTTAGATGTGTTAAAGGAAGTTGAAGAAAATCACAGGAAATTAGATGTTGGGAGGCAGCATATGGACAGCTGTCTGCTATTCTTACTCACTGGGACTGTGCAGTCATCATATGGGAAAGATACATATTTCATTTCCCCTCAGTCCACATCTGCCTCTTCACAAAAGCATTCAGTCTCCTCCTGGCCATAGCAAAAGTCCTCTGTTTACTGGCTTGAGATCTTTACCTACGAGCTGTCTACATTTCTATACTACGCATGTCCTTATGCTGAATTTAAATTTGTTGCTAAGTTCTAATACTATATTCCAATCAGTCCATATCTATTTAAACTTCAGTTTATTCTGTGCTATTTACCTCTATAAATCTTCCATGAAAAGCTGAGTTTGTTCATCCTTTTTGCTCTCTTTATGTTTTCAGAGAGTACTTTAGCATTTTTTTGTTTCTTTGTTTGAACCTTGTTGCTTTGCAGAGTCCATTCTGGAAGTGCTTGGATGGTATATTCATAGGTACAAAACAACTTAAAAGAACAACAGCCACATAGAGGGCAAAGGTATACTGCAGAGATCAAGAAGTGACAAGTGAATCACCATCTAGAAGCCCTGGTTTGTCCTTATTACTTGTGCTCTCTGTGTATGGTAATATGAACATATTTCTGTCTCTGGGTAACTGAACGTAAGTGCCTTGTGAATGCTGATGTTTTGCACATTCCAAAAGCGTGAGGAAGCTGTCAAGACTGATTTCTGCCAAGCACTAGGATGTCTGAAAGATTTTACTACATGGGAATTATGTGCTGCTGCTCCATGAAGACCAGTGAATCATAAGCTATTACTAAAAGCAGTACTCTCAGCACACAATTAATAAGCAATCTATATAATAAAATATATTTTCTTAAAACATTAAGTGAAAAAGCGGAGTCACAGACAATTTGTAAAAATAGAAGTATGTGTCTCGAGCATTGGAGAGACTAAGTTTGTTGTGGACATGGTTGATGGGAAGTAACAGTCCATTTTCTGCTTGTGTATACTGCAAAAGATTGTTGAGGGAGGAACCAGCCATCTACAGTTTCTGGTTTTACTAATGTGAGCAGTATCTGAGAGTGCAGGGTGCTTCAAAATGTTTGACATGCTGTTGCAGTGTTAAATGTATTCCACAGAAAGGCAGAAGCTGGAAAAAAAAAAGCTGAAAAGCCAAAGCTTAAAAACCAAAGCTCAGTTTGAACTTCTCATGCTGAAAATAGCATGAGAAATTTGAGTCCACAACATGGTGAAAATGGCATGGGAAAGTTAAAGGTTCCCAGTGCTTTTTTTGCCTTACCTTTCATTGGTAATGTGAAAGGTACCCTCAGATCTCTTAGGTCCTAGGAGCCAAATTCACAGGAGTGAACATTACCCAGAGCACAGGAAAATGAAGGTAGGGAACACATATGACATTTGGGTGTATACAAATCCATGAGACCAAACTGAGGGAGAAGCCCAGCATCACTACGGATGCTCTCTGACTTCTTAAAGATCATGGTGGTTGGGGGAGGTTTCTGACGACAGAAAACAGGCAAAAGTCACAGCCATCTTCAAGACAGGAAGGAGGGTGTGAGGCTCACTCAGTCCTTGGAATGGTGATGGAGCAAATTCAACTGGAAGGCATTGCCAGTTACATGAAATATGACAACTGGGATCAGCCGGCACAATTGGACCAAGAAAAATTCTGGCTGGACAACCAGTCCTTTTTTGGTGACATGTCTGGCTCTGCAGATAATGAGAGAGCTGTGCATATTTACTTGGACTTTACTTAGGCCTGTGATATGGTTAGTATTCCGAATAGCCAAACTGGTGATGTGCACTAAATAATTCAACTGAAAGGTAGATAGAAAAAAAAGGCTAGATCATCAGATGTAAATGGTTGTGATCAGCAGTGCAAAGTCCATCAGCTGTCTAGCTGTTAGCATGAGTGTCCCTCCAGGATGAATACTGGAGCCATTATTTATTTAATAAAAGTATCAGCATCCTGGAAGGCAGGGAAGAGTGCAAGTCTGAGGTGGATACCACATTGCAGGAGCAGGAAAATAAGGGTTGCTATATTTCTGTGATTTGGAAACAAGTACGGAAAATCAAGGAGTAGCAGGAGTCTAGCAGCCGAACGGGCAATCAGATGCCAAGATGAGCATCAGGAAAGAAATTTGAACAGTAGGAAGACACCAGATTCAAGAATGGAGAAAAATGGAGACAGGGCAGATAATTGTTCACTCTACCTTAATTCTTAATTTTTCACTCCACCTCTATTTTTGCTTCTCCTAGCTTTTAAATGTCCAATTTAGTAACCTTATTAATGTTTCTTTAAAAGATACTTTCTGGATTTATGCAATCTGATATATACCTGTTGTGTTGCTACTATATGTATTAGAAAATAACCAGCTTTCATCATGAAATTAAAGTCAAGAAAACTGATGTTATTAAAATGACTATTTTCTACAAGCAGAAATCTGTAATTTGGAGATTTTCATCATTTACTTTTTCATTAAAGGAAGTGCAAACAATACAATACAAAAGTAAAAAGCTGAGGTATGCTATTGAAAATATGTAAAACACAATAAAAACAATTTGGTAGGTGTGAAAGAGGAGCCTTTGTTCAGTCATATACTCTTGATGTCGTGTAAATTATGTCAGTAATAATATATGTTTTTAAGTAGTCTGTAAATGGCATAGTCTTATAAATCCTTTGTAGCAGTTCCTAGATTTTTCTGACCACAAGCCATTCTTTGGAAGATTCTGCTTGATTTCAACATTTAAGAACAAAACAAAATAAAACAAAACAAACAAACAAACAAAAAAAGGCTTTCCAAATTCCAAATATGGGTTGGATTAAAAACAAAGAACAAAGAAGACAGCTGGTGGATAAACAGGTCAATTTTTCTCAATAAAGTACAGAAAAAAACCAGCCTGCTGCAAACAGCCTGCTCTTCTCACCTACTGGAGTGAAAGCATAACAGTCTTATCAGGTAGGGTCATTCTGCATGGCAGCTCTGCAGTTTCTGTCTCACCCTTCATTAACCCACAGGGGTAACCAATAGGAACCCAACAACTCATCACTTCAGTACTAAGCAGCATCAAAGCAGGTTGTGAAGACTTTCATTTCCTTTAACTACGTGAATAAATAAGAATAATAAAACCTAACAAAATAAAACACAATAACAGTTAGTGGGGACTTCATTTTGGTGGAAGGCAGCTACCTTTATTATTTTATTTCTTATTCTGATTATGTGTAACATGCTCCACCTTTGTAATGAATCTATGAAAAAAATGGAAAATCATTTAATAATTTTGGGGTGGGGGTACTATTTATTTATTTATTTAGATGCTCACAGATCTCCTTTCCTTACCTTTTCCTATCAGAATCTGTGTTCTGTCTAGGATGCAAAATAAATGTGGTTCTGGCAAGTGAAGTAAATAAGTATATCTTTTTATAGGAAGAATATGGTAAAATGTGGATCACATAAGAACACAATCACCGTGGATCACATAAGAACACAATCACCGTAATAAATTCTCACCTGCAGAGCTTTTGTCCTTTAGCACATGGTGTTCCGCAAAAATCTCTATACCTAGTTTGATACATCAGGTAGGATGATAAGCATTCTTGACACTATAATTTCATACCAGCAAAGACATTGTATTATTGTTGAAGTCCCTATTTTTGGCATAGTAACTCTGAAGAAATATAAATAAGATAATATGAACCTGCAATGGTATTTGGGCAGGTATTGTTGCCTGGCACCAGGGAAGACAAAAATCACAAAGAACATGCTGATAAATTCCCAAATCATTCCCTCCTTGTAGCAGTGTGATGTGCTCTGTGTATTCCTCCCATCCATGATGTTTACTTCAGCAGCCTGATGCTCCCCAGTGATGCTGCATGAATAAAAGAGCAAGCAGTAAACTGACAATTTATCACAACTCTACTAATGCAAACTCCATGTGGTGTTCTATTCCTCTTTTCCTCCTTAATGCTTCTTATCAATGTTTCAGAGTGGTTGTCAAAAGCTGTTCAAAAATCTGTTATCCCCAAATGTTATGTAGCTTACCATACACTACACAACCTCAAATAGGACTGTATAAGCAAAGTAGAATTTGGCATCCAGTCAATATAATTCTTTAAGATAAAACAATGCTGGTTTTTATGCCATATGATTTTTTTTTTCATGTAAGTTTTAAATTAAAATGTTTCCCAGGGATAAGTACTACAAACTTCAGGTCAACCAATAACTGACAGACAATAAAGCTGAAAAAGTAAACTACATTACACATATTTTTTGATTGGATTAGGAAAAAATGAGTCAATAGCAATATTTTTTTGCACTAGAAAGATATTTACATTAGGCAGTTTGATATTAAGTTTCTGGAGAAAATACATAGACATTACCAAAACCGGAAAATAAGAAAAGGCCCAAACTATTCAATAAACTCTGACCTGAGTGGTGTTCTCCCTTTGCACCAAACGTTTCCTGTAGATGAGTAAAAATGAGACAAGAAATAACTACCTGAAAGGAATAAGCAAGAAAATAAAAAGAAATCAAGATCTAGGAGTAAAATTCATTACAGTAAGCATCTTTACCTCTATCCAGCACAGCTTTATGGTTTATTTTAACTTTGATCCACTGAAAAGCAAGAGATAAGATTCCAAATGGATGTTCACCAGAAATATTCTCTCAAAAAAAAATCTTTGGAAAAAAAAAACCCAGCAAAAACAATGATTGTTGACCACTTGGCAATTTACTGTTAATAAAACAACTTTCCCTAAGAATTACTTTTGGCTTGACACCTTCAATTTAACGTCAGCACATGAAAATCTTAACTTATTTAATTCCTTTTTAATTGTTCATTCATCTATTAATTCAGTCTGCCAGTGAGTCAGTTATTTTATTTAATTGAGAAATCAATTGAAATTGGTTTAACTAACTTGAGAGCATTTGAGCCAGTATTCTTGCTTTGCTTGTATTAAGTGGTGCTATTTTCCATTATTTTCATTAATTAAAGAATATACACAAGTGTCTTTGCTATTTAGAAGATGATGTACAATCCTTGGAAAAACAGACACATATTAAAGAAAAGCTTAGCAAAGTAGCACTAGTTTAAATCTGATTTTACCATATTAAGTATCTTTTTAAAACATCGATGGTAATAATTTTAAAAGAAGAGGGGCAGAGATTAGCAGTAGTTTTAAGTTTTGCCCAGAAAACCAGATTAATTTCTGTTGTCAGATTTCCTGACCCAACTTAGGTTACATATGTGATCCAGTCTACAGACCCATCAGTTTTGAAAAAAGTCATGGGATAAAAAAGGATGAAAAGTGGCAAGCAGGAAGTGCTTACATCAAATTGTTACACATGTCAAGAACATCATGTAGAAGATGTTACTTGTTTTGTGATCATTTAAATTACAGTGGGTCTCTTTTGATTGTAGGCTCTAGTTCTTTCCCCTTATTTGGACGCTGCTTCATTAGCAATTTACTGAAACGGAAGAAGTGTACAGTTATGGGAATCTCTGTGGCCCTTAATCAGCTCTACTTATCTCATAGGATTAGAACCAGATTTTATTCGAGACTCTGACGGTCAAGGGACTACTTAAGGCAATTCTTCTTCTACTTCAACACTCCTATTCATGAATTTTGGTAAGTTATACTGTATTCAGAGATCTGCATGCATCCTGCTCCAAGCAAAGAAGATGCCAAAATCTCATTTTCTTCTTAATCATCCATTGATAGTTTGGGTTCATAGGAACACAAAGCACTTTTTTTTTTTTTTTTTTTTTCAGGATCCCATGAACCTGACTTATGCTTAATAAGTGAGTAAGGAACAGTTTCCAAGGTTTTAAACAGAATTTTTTTTATTCTTCTATCCCCAGGGTTCCCATGGTATTTTGGATGTCAGTCAGTATGTGTTTTAGAAATGGACATATATATTTAATACTGTCTTTCTGGTTCCCCCTGGTGAAAGCAAAATTTTCTTTTCCTATTTTGTCTTTCTCTTCCTCTTAATTATGTTCAACTTTGGCATAGTGCTATTTATTCTTCAGTTAAATGTACCTTTAAATGCACTTCATAGAACAGTAAAAAGATGCATCCCCATCTGCATCCCCAAGATGCATCTGTTCACATTCTGTAACCTTCTTGTAAAAGTGCTTCATATCTGAACTGAACCAGGAAAAAAAATCCAGTCCTTGAAAAGTACATGCAAGCAATAAATCCTTATAGCAATACCTTGGCAGAATGAAAACAAATAAATAAATGAATACCTCAACACTCTTACTACTCTAGCTGTCTGAGCTTATTGAGCTCATCTTGCAATGAAACTCCTTCTTTAGAAGACTTGTGGAACTGAGTCCCAATGCTGTTGACACATTATAATGAAATGAAGTGAGATGACAGAGAGAATGGGGACAGAACAGCTTTAGAGGATTGTTCATATGACAAGACCATTTCAAAGTGCTTTATGGAGGGCATCACATTTGTCCTTTTCCTCTGTCACATTTCATGTTGGGGCTCCCCCCAGTAGGGACTGAGCAGCAATGAGGATAAGGGAAACACTGACTGTCAAATGAACTGTCTCTGCCTCTTTCTTAGTCCTTCTAAGAAGAGGATAATCCCATCTTTTCATAACACAGTGACATTGCCCAGGTCTTTCTCTATGCCAGGATTAAGAAGAAAAACTGGGGGTGGAGCTGTGAAGGGAGAATAACCTCAATGTGATTCCTACTTTCTCTGCTTTGTGCTTTCCTATCTGGCTCAGAAAGCAAACCAACTCCACCTTGTGCTCTTTTAGATTTAAAGGTTATTAACAACTGCAACACTAACCTGCTCAGACCTTATTTTCATTAGCTTAGATAGGATAGCAGGATTAGGTGAACTGAAAGGCGCATGACATGATTTAGTTCTATTTGATGCTTCTGCCTTCGTAAATGTCAGAAGCAGGGAAGAGAGTATTAATAATCATTTGCATCCAGTATGCTAACAGCAGTGCTGCAAGAGTATGTGTTCTGTAAAACAGAGCTCCAAGACAGTCAGATCCCCGCTCTTTTTTTAGCTCCACCAAAAAAATAATAAATGCAGACAAGCCGTTTGAGACAGATCTGACAAATGCAGGGTTAAATAAAAACACTAGTATCTATTTAAAAGCAGAGAAGCAGTTTGCCAGAGCAGTTATTTCATGTTAATCACTTTGTATTTACTGCGGCTTGAGAAAGACGCATTTGTTATGCAGACAGTGTTCATTGTCGTAGCTTGATCATTAATGCACTGCTGCCAGCAACAAAATGAATTAGCTCTCTGAATACTAAACTGGGAAACCAATGTTAGACCAGAGAGTGGCACAATGACACTTACAGGATTAAAATATACTACCCGGCTATGAGAGGGTGCATTTGTGGTCTTTGCTAATTACTATCTATTTTTAAGATTAGTATTAATAGAAAGCCTCTCTGGAATGGTTGAAAATTGCAGGACAAACAATAACCATCATTTATGTTCCCATGAGATTTTATACTCTTTCTGGAATACAAGTCTCTTGTGGGTATTTCCCATGCTTGACCACAGTCATTTTTTTCCCCCATCAACAATTTATCATTTATTCCTTTATATGCATGCTTTGAATTTCTGCAATTCCTAGAATACTGTAGATCCATGGCAGCACTGTGGAAAGTACATGAATACAAAACACTAAGGAATCAAAGCCCTACTGTGTCTATAAGGAGATGTCACAGCCATGTGCAAAAGCAGAGTAACAAAGTGAATGCCACTTGTCACTCCAAATGTTTTTACACGGCTTTTGATATCACTGTGTCACAAGAACAACAACACTAATATCAAAATGTTAGGTAGTTACTATTCGCTATAACCTGCCCTGCATAGGTCAGTGAACTGGGAAAGGCTAATTATATTATTAAAATAGGAAAACAAACAAAAATAAACAAAAAAATTAAGAAATATAATTCTGAGCTAAGTCATAAGGTAGGAATCTAAATTCTATCTGAAATCATTAGCTTCTTCTAGAAAGGAAAACAGGTAAGTAACATATTGATCTCCAACTCTTTTCGGAATTGTTCTTGCACTGGTTACTTGTCCTTTCCATCCCAAGTAGGAAAAAAAGTGTTTTGGCACTTATGTGTAAAGATAAGTATATCAACATCAGTACATCTCAACATTTAATGATGGCAATATGGTAAAACTGTTACAGAGTTGATACTAATAACTTCTGCTAATTAACATTCTCAAGCCAGTTTTTTATAAAGTTAATGATAACTGTCTCTGTTTACTATTTATTCCATATGTTCTTTCTAAGAAATACAGTCCTTCAGCTTTAGAAGGGTATACACATAAGACTGATGCTGAAACAAGTTGAGGGAAAGGGGAAATGGTCATTGCCATCATGCAGTTTTGACCTCAAAGACTAATTATCTGTTATCTAAAGATATTTGTTTAGTAGTGAAATAATAGTTTGTAGTTCATTAAATGCTTGTTCAGTACTGTAAAATTATGCTAAAGTTGTTGGAAGGTCTTTTCCTTCCCAATTTGAAGCACATTGCAAGCATAACTTTAAGCTCCATGGAAGCTCTTCTGTGTAGGGAATGCTCATTTTACTCAGAACATCACTGTAGCCTGTTCTTTAGTAGAACATACCAGATGGTTAGCTAATGTGAGTTAAAGCAACATAGGAGAAGGCAAAAATTATCCTTTACTCATCTGAAAGCTACTGGTATTTCCTGTAAACAGAATGCAGTTAACACAAGTAAAATTTCCTCCAGATAAATGAGATAAACACCACATTTAAAAAAAAAAAAAAAAAAAAGAGAGAAAGAAAAATTTCATAACCATTCTACTTAGGTGCAAAGTGTACACTGAAAATTTCTGAAAGATGAAGCATCATTTTCCTAGGAAATCTGCAGGCTCAACTACCTCTCTAAAATGCCTGTACACCATGGGGAATAAGCAGGACGAACTGGAGATCTGTGTGCGGTGCCAGCATCACGATCTCATAGGCATCACAGAAATGTGGTGAGACAGCTCACATAACTGGAGTACTGTCATGGAAGGCTATGGGCTCTTTAGGAAGGACAGGCTGGGAAGGCAAGGTGGTGGAGTTGCTCTGTATGCTGGAGAGCAAATGGAATGCATGGAGCTCAACCTGGGGGTGGAGGATGAGCAAGTTGAGAGCCTGTGGGTGAAGGTTAAAGGGCAGGCTAGTGTGGGGGACACTGTGGTGGGTGTCTGCTACAGGCTACCTGACCAGGATGAGGAAGTTGGTGAGGCCTTCTACAGACAGCTGGAAGTTGCCTCAAGGTCACAGGCCCTGGTTCTCATGGTGGACTTTAACTATCCTGACATATGCTGGAAAGATAACACCATGAGGCTCAAATGCTCCTGGATGTTTCTGCAGTGTGTAGAAGACAACTTTTTGACACACATTGTGGAGGAACCGACAAGCAGAGGTGGGCTACTGGACCTCATGCTAACAAATAGTGAGGGGCTTGTTGGAGATGTGAAGGTGAGGGGCAACCTGGGCTGCAGTGATCATCAACTGGTGGAGTTCAGGATCCAATGAGGAGGAGGCAGGGCTGTAAGTAGCCTTGCAACCATGGACTTCAGGAGGGCCAACTTTTGCCTATTTAGAGACCTCCTTGGAAAGATCCCATGGGCTAGGGCTCTAGAGGGAAGAGGGGCACAGGAGAGCTGTTTGGTTTTCAAGCAGCACTTCCTCCATGCCCAGCAATAGTGCATCCCTGTCTATAAGAAGTCAGGCAGAAGGGGCAGGAGACCTGCGTGGATGAGCAAGGAGCTTTTGGCATTGCTCAAGCAGAAGGTGGCAGTATACAAAATGTGGAAAGAAGGACAGGCCACTTGGGAGAAATACATGAGTGTCATCAAGGATTGCAGAGACACGACCAGGAAAGCTAAGGCATGTTTGGAATGTAACCTGGCGAGGGATGTTAAAAACAATAAGAAAAACTTTTTCAAATATATTATCAACAAAAGGAAGGTCAGGGAAAATGCGGGTCCGCTGGTGAACGAGATGGGTGCCCTGGTTAAGAAAAACAGAGAAAAAGCAGAGTTGCTGAATGGCTTCTTTGCTTTAGTGTTTAACAAGGGCAGCCCTTTAGAACCCCAGGCCCTAGGGACAAGCAAGGAGGACTGGAGAGAGGAAGACTTGCCCTGCATAGAGGAAAAATTGTTAGAGAGGTCCTAAAGACACTCAACACCCACAAGTCCATGGACCCCGATGGGATGCACCCCAGAGTGCTGCGTGAGCTGGCAGATGTTGTAGCTAAGCCACTCTCCATCATCTTTGAAAGGTCCTGGAGAATGGGGGAGGTGCCAGAGGATTGGAAGAAAGCCATTGTCACTCTGGTCTTCAAAAAAGGCAAGAAGGAGGACCCAGGCAACTACAGGCCGGTGAGCCTGACCTCCATCTCTGCAAGAGATGGAGCAGCTCATCCTGGCTGCTGTCTCCAGGCACGTGGAGGAGAAGAAGGTGCTCAGGAGGAGCCAGCATAGATTCACCAAGGAGAAATCATTCTTGACTAACCTGATAGCCTTCTATGACAGCGTGACTGGCTGGATAGATGAGGGCAGAGCAGTGGATGTCATCTATCTGGATTTCAGCAAGGCTTTTGACACTGTCTCTCACAGCATCCTCCTAGGCAAGCTCCAGAAGTGTGGGATAGATGGGTGGACAGTGAAGTGGATTAGGAGTTGGCTGGATGACAAAGTTCAGAGGGTGACGATCAGTGGCACAGAGTCTGGTTAGAGGCCTGAGGTTAGTGGTGTCCCCCAGGGGTCAGTCCTCGGTCTGGTCCTGTTCAATTTATTCATTAATGACCTGGATGAAGGGATGGAGTGCTCCCTCGGCAATTTTGCTGACGATACGAAACTGGGAGGAGTAGCTGATAGCCCTGAGGGCTACTCTGCCATCCAGAGGGACCTGGACAGACTGGACAACTGAGCGATGAGAAACCTCATGAAATTCAACAAGGGAAAGAGCAGGGTCCTGCACCTGGGAAGGAATAACCCCAGACACCTGTACAGGCTGGGGACTGATCTCCTGGAGAACAGCTCTGCAGAGAGGGACCTGGGCATCATGGTGGACAACAAGTTGACCATGAGGCAGCAGTGTGCCCTCGTGGCCAAGAAGGCCAATGGGATCCTGGGGTGCATTAAGCAGAGCGTCTCCAGCAGGTTGAGGGAGGTGATTCTGCCCTTCTCCTCAGCCCTGGTGAGGCCGCACCTCGAGTACTGTGTGCAGTTCTGGGCTCCCCAGTGCAGGAGGGACGTGGAGCTGCTAGAGAGAGTCCAGCGCAGGGCTACAAAGATGATTAAGGGCCTGGAACATCTGCCCTACGAGCAAAGGCTGAGAGAGGTGGGCCTCTTTAGCCTGGAGAAGAGAAAGCTGAGAGGGGACCTCATCTGTGTGTATAAGTACCTCAAAGGAGGCAGTGAGGAGGATGGGTCTGGCCTCTTCTCAGTGGTGGCCAGCAATAGGACTAGAGGAAAAGGCCAAAAATTGAAGTACCAAAAGTTCCACAGGAAATTGTGAAAGAATTTCTTAACAGTGAGGGTGACAGAGCCCTGGAACAGGTTGCCCAGAGAGGTGATGGAGTCTTCTTCTCAGGAGATCTTAAAAATCCGCTTGGACACAATCCTGTGCCACATGCTGTAGGAGACCCTGTGTGTGCAGGGAGGTTGGACTAGATGACCTCTAGAGGTCCCTTCCAACCTTAAGTATTCTATGATTCTATGATCATCTTTCATTGTCATAGTCTATGACACTGTGCAGATTGCAGAAGGTTTTACCTTTTAATCATCTGTTCACAAAATGGATCTATGAGAACATATTCCCAGCTTGAGAATATGAGAATTCCCAGTTCCATTTTCTAAAGGATTGAAAGCACAGCATGTTATTTGATTGTGATATTTTGGAAATGCTTGGGAAAAAAAAAGTAATTTCTTCCATAAATAATTATTTTTTTTGTTCTAGCGTCATTACTGCACTTTTTCTCTTCAGTTCTTTTAATGATTCTGAAATATACTGAACCATGTTGTCATTTGTCTTGTAGCTGTTTTAGTTATGTTTGGTTAGGCATCCTGAGACCCACTGGCACAGAAGTCATTATGATTATCACTATTATTAAAGAAAAAAAAAATCATATTCAATTACACTTTGTCCTGACACACATAGAGTTTGAAGGAGAAGAGCAAGTATTGTCAATATAACTTATTTGTTTCTCAAATCAGAAATTAGATTTCACACAGTCTATATTATCACAGAATAGTCTTCCCACAAAAATAAATGTTATGTCAATGCCATTTTTTGTATGTACATTTTCTATATACTCCCAGTGTATTGTTGGGAACCGGGTTCCTTTCTATAATATCAAATACTTTGTGGAATAACAAAAAATAGGGATATTTTACCATTTAGAGACCATTTCCCAGTACAAGAAAATTTCCATACTGATTTTGTTCAAGGTAGTAGAAGAGTGAGTGGTAACAGTCTTATTCCAAGTCCTTTCATTTATCTTTCCTCATTGTCTCTTTCTATAATGCTCCTGTCCTCCCTGTCTTCATATATTTTAAAAATATTTATGTTACATTACAATTATTCATGTCTTTTAGCATTTGCACCATCTGAATCCTTTTTTGGCATCTTTTTTTTTACTTTACTGAGATCACAAAAGGCATGATACACATTTTTGTTCATCCATATTTTGTGTGATCCATATTTTTGTTAGTATAGATACATATATATACACATATAAAAATTTGTATGTTAATAAACGTACAAATATAAATACAAATATAAATAAATACATAAATGCTGTGTATAAATACAAGTTAAAAATATTGCCTTTGTATTTCTATGTATATATATTAATTTTTTTTTTAGTTTATTGGGTCATCTTCTGCTTAAATTTCATAATTGCATATATCTTAGTCTCTTATGTATACCGTTTTTTTCTCCTTTGGAAAGACATTTTAATTTGGCATCTGTCTTCCGTTCTCACTGAAAATCACAGTATCACCAAAGTGCTTATGTTGCACCCCTCACTTCCTCACATTTTCAGATTTTTTATTGAAATTTATTATAACATCCCAAGAGGCAGGACAGGCAATCTAAAGAGAAAGGATGCTGCCCATCTCATTCACCTTTATTCATACTGAAAGTTAATCACTTAGCCTCAGTAATTTAGGCTGTGCCTGCGGCCATGGAAATCAACAGGCTCTGCTAGGCACTGCTAGGTACTGCTAGGAGGTGGTTCAGCCCTTGGATGCAGGCTGCCACTGGAGAATGGGAATGCTGCCTTTGTGAAGGACAATCTAGTTTAAAACTATGTTAAGACTGTTATCTCTAGAGGTCCCTTCCAACCTCAACAATCCTGTGATTCTGTGATTCTATGATTCTATGACTGGATGGTTTGTTATTTCTTGGACCTTTCTCATCCTTTATATTCAACCATTTCTGTTTGGTTTGTTTTTGTTCCATAGATCTTGATCCTATTGTTACACTGTACAATATCAGAAAATGTCTTCAGGACAAATTTTGTGTGCGTGATTTAATTCTATCTGTATTAGGACTATACACTGTGCAAAAAGAAAACACAATACAAAGGGTCTTTTCATCAGCCACCCTTGTAGCAGTCATTCTTCCCTTCACCTCTATTTTCAGCCACCTTTTCACAGGAATCTGGCTGCATAGATGAGGGATGTCCAAAGTTAACCTGATTACCCAATGATTTCTTTATGCAGAGCTGCTTGGTGAACAGTACATGGGAAAAGAGCTGATATCTTGATGACAGGAGGAGTTTGAACTCCACTGACTCTGTACAGTACATTCTAAGATAGAATGAAGCAGTATGACATGAGAAAATAGGCATTCTGAGGGAATATCTAAACTATTTAACTTAGTCATAAAATATAATAGTTATTAACATTCCACTGCCAAAGGAAGGAACCAAATATGTTTTGGCCTGTCTTTTGAAAACAGTTATGTGGGATTAAGGTTGTTGGCCTTTTCTCCAAACTCCATACTTTATTTGAGAATCGGGCAAAATATTTCATCCTAGTATTGAGGGAGAAGAATCTTGTTGGTTCCCACATGTTGCTGGCAGCAGGTGGTGGATAATCCTATGCCCACATATTTTTTTTCTATTTTACATACACTTGAAGGCTAAAAAAGGCATAAAAAGTACCAACACTGATTTTGCAATATATATCTTTAGTTTACTTTCTTGAAATGACATACAAGAGAAAGTATCGTTAGGAAAGAAATGTTTAGGCCACTATTTGGGAAGATGCCATTCACACTTATCAGGTAAAGTTGCCTAGTAGCTTGCCAAAACTGAGAACATGAACTGAAAAGCTTTCTAAATACTTAAAAAATGTCCAACTATATGACATAATACTCAGCCCTTAATGCTAAGTCAGGAAGGACAAATAGATTGAGATGCAAACCCTGAAGAACTGAATCTAGCTGATTTTGACATCTAGAATGAAGTTAATATGTCAATATGTTATGTTAAGGGTTTTTTTTTTTTTTTTTGTATATGTCAATCCGTTTTAACCTCTTTCTCTGTGTGATGTATTTCTTTGAGAAAATAGAGATTTTGTAATGTCCTTAAGATGATTTCCTCAGTCACTGGCACCCAGTAATAAAGTTTCCAATGGGCAGTTGAACAGTTCATATTAATGCATTTTGCAAACTAATAGAACACAACCATCATTAGCAGAGCAGTGAGGCTGCTGGTGTCCATCAAGACAGGGAGGAAGATAGACAAGTATTTGATCTTCACCTGGGTGCGGTGAAATATATCACTTCTTTCAATTAGAAGGAAATAGAATGATATCAAAAGTGTTTCTGTTTCATTAAAATACTCACAGTTTTGTGTCGGAAGCCAGTCTTATATGGTAGTTCAACAATACTATTCACAAGCAACGGATGAGCAAACGAGGTTTCAGTGTGTCAAGTGTCAACATGAGATAAGTAAAAAGAGTGTACGAACTGAGGTTTCTGAGATGAAAACTGAAGTCTCCAGAATGTACACAAGAATACTTAAAATGTTTGGAAGACCATATAATCATTTTGTTCTGTTAGGAAATATTTAATTCTTTATTCTGTGGCCAGCTGTTCAAATTCTGTAACAGTTGTTGTTTTTAAATACATAGTCTCACTAAAAAATGTATTGTCATTCTCAAGACTACAGTGACATTTTATGAAGGCTTCCATTACTACAGGATCTGGAACTTGAAAAATCCAAAGGTATTTGTGGCCAGCCAAACTAATTGACATAAATGCAATGTATAAAACAAAAGACAGCCGTTGTCTATGTGCTTTATACCCCATATTAAAAGAAAAATCCTGGGGAAATACATAGAAAAACATAACCTTTCCAGATTTCTAAAAATTACACAATGGGATCATGTCATTTTGACTTTTGCTTGTAATTTATTTTTCTGTGGTTTTATATGTAAGCAAATAATATAATTAAATGTTTAGCAAGTCTGGAAAATAACTTGTATCTTACTCGATAGTTAGAAATATCATTGTGCTGAGAAGGATACAGTCTATAGAGCTTGTTTTCTTTTTCCAGTAAGATAAATTCACCAAAAAGGAATGCAACAGGAAACAGTGGATTTGTGTGTATTCCTTGATAATTACACAGCCTCCCAAGGATCATGTTCTTCCAATCATCTCAGTTTCTTTTGCTGGGTTGTTTGGCATCTGCTATTCAGGTAAATGTCTGAGGGCAGGGTTGCAATCCATAGCGATCCAGACAGGCTGGAGGAATGGGCCAATGAAACCTTAATAAAATTCAATAAAGACAAATGCCAAGTCCTGTCTCCAGAAAGGAAGAGCCCTAGCAATGGCACACACTGTGGGTAGAGGGACTGGGGAGCAGCAGTGTAGGACGGTCCTGCAGTTTGGGTTGGAGAGCGAGCTAAATGAGAGGCATCAGCACATCCGGGCAGCAAGGGAGCCAATAGCACCTGCACTGTACAGACAGGAACATGGCCCTTAGATGAAGGGACCATGTTCCTCTTATGCAGGACTTGTTAGACCACCTCTAGAGCATTGCCCTTAGTTTGGGGCCCCCCAGTGCTGGAAAGACACGGACAAACAGATGCAAGCTCAGTGGAGGACTGCCAAGCCTGTTGAGGCTGGAGCACTTGCCATGTGCTCCAGGACGATAGACTGGAGGAGCTGGGCTGGATCACCCTGGGAAGGGACAGTTTCAGGGACACCAAACAGCTTCTTGGTACGTGGGGTCACTAGGGAGACAAAGATGGGCTGCTCACAGCAGAGTTTGGCAAGAGGGAGGTACAAGTTGCAAGAGGAAGGTTTCAGGCTGGATGTAAGGAAATCTTTTTCCCCTGAGGAAAGTCAGGAAGAGGAGCAGTTTGTCTTGTAACATTATGCAGTATGCATCCTTGAAGGTTTTCAGAGACTCAGATAGACATAGCCCTGAGTACCTGGTCTGACCTCAGAACTGGCCCTGCTTTGAGCAGGAGTTAGACCGGAGACTTCCTAAGGGTCTCTCCTACCTGAAATATCCTGTGATCCTATGGTTACTCAGACAGTGAAGACTTTAAAACGTTCCCTGTTGTTTTGGCTCTACATCTTAAAGATAATCACTTATGTGTCAAAAGACCCTATTATAGTGCTAAAGTTGTCACTTATTAAATACAAAGTTATAGAAGGAGTCTAAGTAGTATGCAAGAGAAGAGGATCCAGAAGTCTGTACAGGCTCTGCAATAGATTGTGTTCTCTAAAATCTGTCCTTGTTAGGTTTTATTTCCTGTTCTATCAGACAGTAACTACCCTGCTGTCATTTATTATACTTCTGTTTTGCTTATATCCTTATTTCACTGCACACAATATTGTTGCTATGTGTTATTTATAATTTTGCAGTATAATTTGCACTCTTAATAATTATACCATTTTACTTATATTAATGTTTGCTATATAACAATCATGCATTAAAAAAAGAGAATTTTTGAATTTAACACCTACTTTTTAATCTCAGGATATTAAATGAATGTGCACAAAATTTGTAAGTCATTCCTTGGTTTCTGTTTGATCTTCACAAGTACAACATTGATGACCTGTTCACCAGCAATGAAAACATATTACTGTGTGAATGATTGTCATGCATTATAATGTCTTAAGAACTATTCAGCATTTTAAATGTGTTCTTAGTGCAATTATGAAACTTGCAAGTGGGCCCATTAGTCAGATATTTTTACATTAGTTCATCCTGTTCAGTTATTTTATCATAGATAATAAAAATAGGCATACCAAAAAGAAAAAAAAATCCAACAAGTATTGATTGAAATCTAGTACAGCTCTTCCCTCTGCCTGTGCTGGATATGAGAAGGTCATCCTTCATAGGAGACAACATGTAATTGCATTGAAGATCTGAGCCTAAGTCTTGGGATGCTTATAAGAATGTGAACCTGTAGAAAATCTTTGTTTTCAGAAGCTGTTTTTTGTTTGTTTGCTTGTTTGTTTGTTTTGTGTGATTGTTTTTGCACAATAGCTATAACAATTTTGATGCACAGATAGATCAAGACAGCATTCCGAGTCTGAAGACCTAGTTTTACAAATGCCTTTGACAAAAACCTCATTTTGGAATTTCTTTTTAGAAGCATTTATCTATTCAAATAAATAGATAATACTCTCTATTCAACTTTCAGATATGTTGTTAAAAATCAGCAAAAATCATCCAGATATTATCCAGCATCTCTTCCAGTTAGAACTTAAAATAAATATTTGAATATATTACCTTTTTTCAGAGAGAATATGAAATAATTTCACTTATGAGTAGTAGTAGTAGTAACTTTTATATTTCAATTAAAATTTGTGGGTATTTTTGCATTTTTAAAACATAGTACACTGAAATGTTATATCCTGTTGCTGAATACTGAATTATTTCAAAAATACTCGTAACAAGAACAATCAAAAAGGAAAAAAAAAGAATGCTATTAAAGCTGTCATGACTCATTCCTTTCGATTCTTGAAAATTGTTTTAGTGAGAAGTTACAGCTTATCTGATGACCTTGCAATTATAGTGTAATACATGAAGTAAAAGACCATTAGGGCACTCTGAAGAAAAATTCTAGCTATATAAAAATTAAGAGAAGACAATTTTTACTGAGATTTAAAGGCATCCAAATTTTGTATTTAGCTTTTGTCAAATGTTCTGATGCTATGAGTATCTTTTAATGATTTTGAAATATCGCTATGCAAGTTAAACATTCTATAGGAATATAAAAAATATTTTCTGAAAAATATTCTTAAATAAGGCAGGCAATGTGAACTGTCTAACAAAAGATAAAGCAAAAGTTAAGAAGAGTGACTGGCTTTTCATCAAACTTTGTGATTTAAGCTTCACTTGGATTGTTAACTTTAATTTAATAGCTGTTAATCGGAGTTAAAAAAAACATATATTTCATTCAGTATCTTAAATGAGGCCTTAGAAGAACTGTAAAAGTAATATTTAATTTTAGAGGCAGTGCTGAACCTATATCACTCCAATGCAATTCAGCATGCTGTCTCCATAAGTGGACATAAACTACAGAATCAGAATATAGCAAAGCGAAATAACATAAATCTGTTTTTAATTTTGTATTTGACCTATGTTTAACTGTATGTAATAAGCAGTTGTCAAATATATATTTTCTCTTGTTATGAAATAAGAGCTTGTATATATCAGGTAGAACTGGAGGAAATGCAGTTAGGCAGAGTATTGAGACTTGCCTCACCGGGGGCACTTATGCCCCAATAGAAGAATTGCAGAAGACCAACCAACGGAATCCAGGTTGCTTCTTCTCTATGAGCAGGTCTGGCCCAATTGCTTGTCCTGTCCTGAAGGAAGATCCCTCTACCCACAAAGAGGAATTTCTGGAAATAAACACACTAAAAAAACCCCTATATATATGTGTGTGGGGTGGATATGTATGTATTCATGTATATAAAATAGTGTATGTTGACTATACACTTATGGCATTTTTACTTACTTTCCCTTGTGATCCAGTACAGTAATCTCATATATATCAGGGATATATATTATAGCAACGGTTCATTATCTTTCATCTCTCGGTCTGTCTTCTGTAATGGTAAAACACCGCAACACAATGTCTCCTTTGAGCTTCCCCCAATACAAAATGTTACCTACATAATTGATAATATTCCCACTGTACATCTTTTTGGTTTATCTCTTTCTAAAAGAAAACAGATTAAAAAGTGAGAATGTGAATATTTAATTAAACTCACTAATATAAAGAACAAGAGTGTCCATTAAAAGTTCCTATTAAAAACTGTTTGTCACAGACTTTACTATTATCTAATATCTTTGTTTTCCTGATGCTCTTTAACTCATGCACATTCCAACATTTGGCAGTGTTCTTTTTTTTTTTTTTTTT